>OX421845.1:2966222-3024881 GCA_949127995.1 Suillia variegata
TTTTAGCTGTTGATTCTCTATGCATATGTGTGTGTGTGTGTGAGTGTTCTATTCTATCTGCCATTATGACGTTTGTCCACACACACAGTTGCATATGCCAACAATAATATAATCAATTTTGTTGCTGTAACTACGGCAGGCAGCAAAAGCCGTTAGGAATTTGACATGACGCGCAGGCGACATTACAATATGGCGTCGTCGTTGTCGTTGTTGGCGGTTGTAGGTGGTCCCTATTAATATTCAAAAGGGGTTAAGGGAAGTAATGCAATAAAAAACTATTTTTGTTTGATTACAACTTTTGCTTTGTGCCGCAGCAATAAAGCAAAATAAAATGCATATTTGTTGTTGTTGTTGCAAGCGGATTGTAAGAGTTGTTGGTTGCGCTGATTGTGACGCTGACAACTGTCAGCTGTCACTTTTAAGTATATTTTTTTGCACCGCTTTTTTTCCCCCGATAGCGCGGGGCATTATTTTTATTACTTTTAAATAAATAAATTTGTGTGTTTATGTATTTATTAAAAAGTGACAGCTTTTGTATTGAAGTAAAGAAAAAAAATAACAACAAAGCAACAACAAATACAACAAAACAATATATTCAAGGTTGTATTAAAAAACACGATACAAGGTCGTATTTGCGTTCTTATTCTACGCGGCAGACATGTGCAAATTATAAACTGTTTCGTCTCACTTTTCTGTGTTTGTTGTTGTTGTTGTTGTTTCAATTTGAATGTTAATATTTTTGGGTGGTATTCCTTTGCGGTATTCTATGACACTGTATGTCATTCTTTTCGTAAAAAAATTAACTACAAATACCTGTAAAAGCTACAGTTTAACCAGTCAAATCAGCGAAATTATCGCTAAGTTGCAAGAGCAACAAAAAAATATGCTCAATATCTGTTTTAACATTGCTAAACCCATTTCTATGCAATTTCAGTGTTTCGTTAAGTTTTTGAAAGTTTCGTTAGGTTTCTCAAAAAAAAAAAAAACACACACCCCGTTTTATTTAACAGCTACAAACCACCGACAAATCTTTGCTAATCAGCCAACCCTGACATTCATGCTCGACGAAAAAAAAAAAAAAACAAGAATTGTTTTATTGATTCGTCCGAAAAATACAAAATAACAACAAAAACAACAACAACGACAAAACGGATGGTGTACTTGACTTTGACATTTGCCTCCAAATTAAATTCATTATTATTATTATTTTATTTTTATTGACTCAACTGGAGATAATTAGTACTAAAGCAAATATTACCGAGCGAGCTGGCTGACAAGATGACTGTACAACAAAAAACAACAGCAACAACAGCAAAAGCACAAATACTCGTACATAGTACCGATCCAATCCAATCCAACACAACGCGAAGAGCTAAACTCACCTCATCTTACCTCACCTTACCTCACCTTACCTCAACACACCACACCACACACACTCGTACAAAAAAGCAACCGAAAGATAACCGAAAAAAGTGATTTAAATTATTTAGACAGCCGCCGTTTTTTTTTTATTTTTTTTTTTATTAATAATGACGCTACGGCTGACCTTGAATGTTTCGTTTATTCTTTTTTTTTTTTTGTTGTTTTTTTTTGCTGCTTAGAACTTTTTTTTTTCTAAGGCGGTACTAAGCATTTTTCTAACCGAACGAACACGTTTTTCGTGGTGAATTCACTTTATCAGCTTGTTGAGTTTTGTTTTTGTGAAATTCTGAAATTCTGTAAGATTTCTAAGTGATGCGGCATTTCTTTTTTTTCGGTTTTTCGTTTTTTTTTTTTGACAGGTAGTGGGCACTGGCGTCTAAATTATGACAGCATGCGTCAGAATGTTCGAAAATTCGAAAATACACAAACAACAACACTTGCAACAAATTAAAACGCGCGAAATATATATATATGTATATAGTATATGTATATAGAATTGTCGGCGCACCATCGATTTGACATTGAAACGGCGGTTGTTTTCAACACGGCACTAAAAGCGCAATTTTCGCTTGACATTGACAATTCCTGTGTAGATTAGCAGGTGTTATATTCGTTATGAATGGGCTCGATTTCGCAAGTGGTGATTTTTTTCGTGTGTGTGTGTGGTGGGTTCTTAACGCGTTACTCAAAGCGTTTCCTTATTGATTTAGCTAAAGTTATGTTTAACTAACAATTAAGTCGTTAATTTAAAATCGTCATTGCAAATTCATAAAATGCAAAAATACATAAAAGTTTCGTTAAGTTTGACGACTTTCGTTAAGTTTGACGACTTTCGTTAAGTTTGACGACTTTCGTTAAGTTTGACGACTTTCGTTAAGTTTGACGACTTTCGTCAAGTTGCCTAATTCACTTCTCTTACTTTGAAAGCAGAGAAAACTTAATCGTTTGGCTTCTTAATTAGGCAACTATCGGGCGGTTTCGTTAAGTTTACTTAGAGCTGTCAAAAAACAAAACCGCTTCAATGACACATAAATTTAGCCTTCAATACAAAATGAGTGTCTCATTTTTTTGTTGTTGTTGTTGTTGTATGCTTGCTACTAAAATAAGCGAGGTTTTCCGCGACTGCTGCTTTGCTTGTTCTAGGTTTTTCGAATTAGTTTCGAAATGAAAAATCACACATTTCCTGGTTGAAAGACATGTTTGCGCTTATGGCGGCTAGGCAACCACAGCCGCCAGACCAAACGTACATATGTATGTATGTATGTAGGTAAGATAAGCGACAAGTGTCGTTTACCTTGCGCTGCACTATTTTTTTTTTTTCGTTTGGCTTTTTCGCTCTGAATGACATACATACGCGCCAAACAAAAATTATATTTTGACGTTCTCAATTGACGTTTTGCGTTTGCCCAGCATAAAACGTGACAACAACAACAACAATGAAAGCTATAACTAAAACAAAAACAATTGTGCTTCCTTCCGCGCGCGAATTAAAACCGGAAATTGAAAAATTCATAGGTTAAAAAAATTCAAAACTTTTAATAGTCAATTTTATGTTTGTATGTGTCACTTTGACAGCGAAGAGAAGAAAAAAAATTGAGCGCGCTGCGTCGGTCGCTTGTTTGTCTGTCTGTCTGTTTGTCTGTCCGTTTGTCTGTCATTCAATGTTGAGGTTAAACTAATGTTACGCATGAGAGAAGGCGTGTAGTTAACCTTAGTTGAAGTTTATGTTGCTGTTGTTTGTTTTGTGTTTACTTATGTTGCTGCTATACTTATTTAGTTGCTGTTGTTAATGGCAACAAATTGTAGACGCTGACGGCCCTTGAACGCGTCGCTTGTATTTGTTTTGTTGTTGTTGTTTTTTTTTTTTTTTTTGTCAAAAGAAATCATTCCGCGGTTTGAGTGACAAAATTTGACAGTTTACTTTTGATTTAAAATGAAGATGGGAAAAATGTTTGTCGCTTCGTTTTAAACCCGCTACGCCTCGAATTAATTTCATTTACTCTTAACAGTAATTTAGGTTAAGTTGTTGGTTTAACACGAAATGTTGTTGTTTGAAACTTACCAATAGCGTTGGCATCGAATAGGAGGGACATTCGCGCGCACGCTGTCGCATCGCCGCCACCTTTTCCTTGGTGAATTCGCATGTGTCCAGGTGGGCGCGCAAGACCGCCGCCAAAAGGCGCGGCTGATCGTCAAGCTCGGTCGCGAGTGCACGCTGTTGGCCGCGATTCTGTGTGCTTTGCTGCATGGCGGCGAGTATGCGCGCCTTTTCACGTTTCGGCACCCGACCAAAGCGTACGGCTGGAAGTAGAAGAAAAAAAAACACAAAGAAAAATTAGTTGTAGTCAAATGGAAAAGTTTGTCTTAATTAGTTCATAAACTGGACTTTCGTTAAGTTTGTGGATGCTTTGAAAACACAAGATTTGTTTGCCTAAACATTTCAAATTTAAACTTGTAACCATTTTTGGGGCAAATACCGACTTTCGTTAAGTTTTTGAACTTTCGTTAAGTTTTTGAACTTTCGTTAAGTTTCGTTAAGTTGTCGCAAATGCTCTCAAATTACTATTGCCAACATGTATTTTGTTATTTTGCACAAAGTGTAGCCACCCTTCAATACTAAATAGTTAAATTTCAATGGCAATTTATTATAAAAGTGTTGCATTTTACGTTTACAGTATTTTTTGCTTCGTGAAATTAATATGTCGCACGCAGTCATATGCAAAAACGAGTAATGCAGTAATTTTGTTTGACATCTTATGCACATGCAGCGATGGCAGGTGGTTTTTTTTTTTGTCGCTTTCGTTTAACCAGCTACAACGCCAGCTGGTAACCCCTTTTTTTCTCGATGTTGCGACCACAAGCGGAAGGACACTTTTTTTCCTGCGTTTAATGCCCTTTTTTTTGATGTTGTTGTTGTATGGACTGCCAAAGCGCACTCAAGCAAAAAATGCAAAAGCAACAACATGATAAATATACCAAAAATACATGCGTTAATAAACGCTGTAATGACTAAGCTTATAAAAGTATCGTTCGTCCCTGTGAGTTTGTCTGTCACGCAGGAAGTCGTCGTCGTCCGTCGTCGCTACAACAACACACAACAATAACAATGGCGACATTAATATGGGGCAACGAGAAAAAAATTGCTTAAAAAATAAAAAAATAAGAGACAACAAAAAAAAAAAAGTCGAAAAAATAAAAATAATAAAATAAAAAAATGAAAAAGCCTGGCAGCCCTTAAAGTAGGTCATTGCCTTTTTGCAGCGCGACTCTGTATCGCTCAGCTGTCATTGTTTATTTGCGCCTGTTGTTGTTGTTGTTGCTTTTGCTCTTGTCTCGACTGCACATTGACACAAAGCAGCAACAGCAACACCAGCGGTTGTTACACTTTCTCTTTTGTTGTTGTTGCTTAGTCTGATATGCTTTAATAAATGAGTTCAGTTCAAATTTACACACAGTAAACAAACAACAACAAAAAGTACACATTTTGTTTTTGTAATGTGGGTGAACTTTCACATTCGACAAAAATCACGTTTTCTGACGCGAAGTCACGTTTTTCTTTTCTTTTGATTTTACAGACGCGCCAGCGACTTAAGCGCCCGCCCGCCCGCCGGAGGCTTGTCAAGCATGTAAATGTAGAAAATCACAAAGATTTGTCAAACTTAATTCACACAAATGACATTAGCAAAACGAACGCTTTTCAAAGTTTTCGTTTTTGAAAACCGAAAAAAAGCATTTCACTTTCTAAAAGTTAGGAAAAGAAAAAAACAAAAACGCTTTCAAGCACATGCTTGAACTCAAATTAACATGTTAATTATGACAGCAAACAAACGAACAAACTAAGTAGGTAAAATTTTACCAACTATTGGCGTTTACTTTCTTTGGTATTTGGTGTTAATAACGACAACGAACAAGCACAGAAGCTATCAAGCATACCAACAACCAAAAAAAATAACAACAATAATAAAAATTGTAATACAGTAAAGAAACAAAAGACTGCAGTAAAAGTAGTACATAGAAGAGGTCATAACCTACAAAAGCGTCCGTCGTGCTTGCCGCTTACTTTCATTTGGATTGGCTGACTTGACTGGAACTTGAAGTGGAAATTATGGTTGTTGTATTTTTTTTTATTTTTTGTTGTTTTTTTTTCGTAGAAAGTTGACTCAATTTTAAGTGGCTTAAATGTTGTTTGGTTGTTTGTTTGATCGCTCTTGAAGGTGATAATGCTCGGCTGCTTGTCAAGCATGCAGTCAGTCCGTCCGTCCGTCAGTCACTCAGTCAGTTGTAAGTGAAATGAAGACGAGCAATTTTGAAATGGTTAGGCAAAATCGATTTGCCAATTGATTTGTCAAGTTGTAGTTTAAACAATTTCAAAACGATCACATTGTAATAAATTGTTATTTGTACAATTTAAAATTGAACGTTTGGCAACTCTTTAAAGAAGAAAAAACCAACAAAAGTTTGACATATTTACCGAACTACAATTAAATAGTCAAAAATGACAAGTTTCAGCTGCTGCAAGCCAAACGAATCAAACGAGTCAATAGTAAAAAAAAAAATTTCTACAATTTCTCTAGCAAAAGTAAGACACGCCAGAGAGTACAAAACACACAACAGCAACAAAAACCAAATCGAAAACGAAGAAAAAAAAATCTTTCAATGCACGACGCCGGCGTGTACCACTTTTTCTCGCACACAAAATTGGTAACAAAAGTGAAACAGCCAGCCAGCCAGCCAGGCAGCGATCACCAAAGTGAGAGGAACAACAGCAGCGGCAAAGCAACTATTGCCACTATTAACCCACTCTGGCTAAAAAGCTGCTGCAGCTTCAGCTACAGCCGCCGAAGAAACCGCCGCCGCCGCCGCTGCTGACACACATACCGCAAACACGCTGTACGCTGGCGGCTGCGACGACATCGGCGCGAGCGAAATTCAGGTCAAATGAAATGAAAATGAAAATTTTTCACTTCGCGCAGCGACGGACGAGAAGAAATGAAATGAAGAAGAAGAAGAAGAAAACAATCAAAATTGGAAATAATAAAATTGGAGCGCGCAAAAGCGAACGCAACGGAACGCTCAGCTCGGCTCAGCTCAGCGCAAGCTGTCAAAATACGCCGACCGACAGACAGACAAACGGATGGACCGACGGACGGACGGATACTTTCGAGCGGAAAGTTGGTCAACAGCGTGCGTTAGAAAATAGTAGTTAGTAGTAGAAATAGTGGAAGTTGTCGAAGCAGCGGACGACAAAAGAGTAAGTTTCTTTTCAAGTTTTTGTTGTTGTGCGTTTTCAAATACAATTTCAATATGGCCGCGCGGCGCGCTTGCTTGCTTGCTCGCTCGCTTGCTTGCTGGCTTGCGCTAAACGAGGTCGCGATCAATGGCGCTTGTTAGTAAGCGCGCATGCGCGCCAGCCAGCCCGTGTCTCTTCTTCTTGTTGCGATTAATACACGCAAAACGAAAAACGAAACGACGAAGAAACAGTAGACAAAATGAAAAGTAAACAACAACAAAATTTAGTATGTTAAAATTGGTTGTAATGAAAGAAAGGCTTAAAACAAAAACAAAAACAAAAACAACAACAACAAACAAATAAACAAAAGTGTGTCTCGCAGTTGTTGATTTATTTGGTTTTTCAATGATTCGTTTTTTTTTTAACATTAGAAATGTAAAAAAAAAATTATTGGTGCATGTGAAGCTGCGGCAAAAGAAAGAGAGACAAAAAAAATAGTAAAAGCCAAACAAACAAGCTAACAAAAAATGAAAGAAAAAAAAAGATGCTGCATAAATTAATGCACCTCGTCGGCACAAACGAAACACTTAGAAATTATTAGCGGCAGCAGAAATTGAAAGCGGCGTCACCGTCGCCGTCGCAGAAAGCGGTCGCTCGTTCGTTTGCGGCTTAAAAATCGGGTCAAAATGGTGTGTGGCAGCGACGGCGGCGCGCGCTTCAAATGTGGGTAATGAGTTTTTCGAGTGAGTGAGTGAGTGTGTTTGTTGTGTGTTGTTTGTTGTCTTAAGTTTTGTTGTTATGAACTGAAAATGTAGTTTTCTAGACTAGGTGCGCCCACATGTTGCACGTGAGTTTTGAGTTCTGGGTGAAAATTTTAAAAGGCCCAAAAAAAAACAACAACAAAAGTTGTTAACAACCTCAATTGCACTTGCAAAATTTTAATATCAAAAGGCAAATTTTATTTTTTTATATGTAAAAATTTTTATTTTCTCTCAAATTTAAATTTCGTGTCAAATGACTTGTGACCAAAAAAAATTTCTTGTATTAAAACTTGTTTACGGTTTCATTAAATCGTTAACGACTTCAATTGCTTAGTGAAAATTTGAGTTGTGATTGAGCGAAATTTATCTTCTACTTAAATGACGTGATTTTAATGTCAATTGTCTGCTGACCAAAAAGCGTTTTGTCTTGCAAACTTGTTAATACTTTTGGAACGTTGTTAATAATTTGATAAGTTTTTTTAGGATTATAAAAAATCTGAGTTTTAATTGGTAAACGTAATTTTTCCGATATGACAACTTTTTTATCGTGTCAATTGTAATTTGACCAAATTGAATATTTGACATGCAAACTTAAAAAAAAAAGTGTTCTAAAAAAAAGCAAGCCACGATTTTATGTGAGAGTTTTAGAATTCACGTTGAAAAAATACTTTTTAGACAAAAATTTGTTTGTTTAAAAAAAATTTTTAATTATAATAGACAAATTTTTGTACGAAAAAACTTTTTCATCAACTTTTTTGTTGTTGACTTTTGAGTTTTTGCATGAAATCGTTTAGTAAAATTTTTGTTGTTTTCGTCAATTGTCTTGACAAATCAGAAACTTACGCGCATTGTGATATTTGACATTGCCCTTGAGTATGCCTTTCAATATGGGAAGTTCTTCGGCCATTTTTACTTGTGTTGGTATTTGTGTTGTTGTTGTGTTTTTTTTTACAATATTTTGCTCATATATGAAATATGGTTCACAACTGGTAATCCTCTTGCTATATTTTTTTTATTTCAATTATTTAGCTTAAATTTTTTGTTGTTTTCTTTTTGGTATAAATTGTTGAAGTTGGCACAAATGCAATTCTGAACTTTTGTTAAACTTTCTTCGAACACTTTCGGACACAATTTCGCATTTTCATGTTAAGTTTTGAAAAAAAATTTCAAATTTTCTTTTCAGGTACAATTTTTTCGCTGTGTGCTTTTAACTTTTTTTGTTGTTGTTGTTGCTTTTGCGAATTAACACTTTTACTTAAAGAAATTTTGAATATTTCTTGTATTGTTGTAAATAAATAATAAAATGATTTTTGTTTTTGTTGCAGGAACTTTCAATTGCTTTTCAGAAATTTTGTTGTTGTTTTTTGGAAAAATTTACTTCGTTTTTTTTGTTTTGTTTTTTTGAAGTAAAATTTTGTTGTTACACCAGCAGTTTAAAAAAAAAAATAAACAAACGCGTAATCCTCAGTTTGGTACGATAGCTCGGTGATAGCTCGGTGATAGCTTGGTGATAGTATTTTGTAATTTTTTATATTTCTTTGTTAACGCTCACTTAGAACTGTTTGCTTGCTTTTCTTTCTCTTTGGGCTTAATAAATTATTCAGATTTTTTATTCATTAACTTTTGTCGACTTATTTTCATATTCACAATTTGACAGTTATAGCAATTTTATTTTATAAATTTTTTGGAATTTTCAAAATGTTTCACAAATTTTTATCCGCGATTTGGCAATTTGTCTACATTTGCTATTTGGTTATTCTCAACTGCAGCGTTGTTCTGTTGCTGCTATTTTCTCTGTTTTGCTATAATTTCTCTGTGTTTTCTTTTTTGTTGCTTCTTTCTCACTTAGTACTACTGTCAAATGCCAAAAACATGACAAAACTCGACAAGGTCTCGAACGCGACTAACTGTAAAAATCACAAGCACGTTACGAATATACCAAAAGGTAGTATACGGACAGCGAACGAGGCAAACGAAGCGAACGAGAAAAACCAAAATAAAATTAAAAAAAAAATACGACATCAAATGGTAAACGAACTTCAGAAGCCGCCTCTGCCTGCCGCCTGCCTTTGTTTTGTCCAACGAATACTACGAACGAATGAGCGAGTGAGCACACAAACGAATCCGAATCAGACTCGTGTGTGCGACGTTGAGAGCGCGAGCGAGAGAGCGCACAAGTTCACAGTGTTCGGGTTTATTAATAAGTTCTCTAGAAAATCACTGATAAGAAAAGCACACACGCCGACAATGTTGAATGGGCGCTAAAGTTGGGTGGCCGAAAAGAAGCTTTTACGAGAGTGTCAAAGAGAGAACAACGAATAACGAGAGACAATGCAAACAATTATTTGCAAGAACTTGAGATAAGCGGAGAATGAGAGCGACATTCGCTGCTGCATATTAAATGTGCTCAAACAAAAGCCAGTCAAAGCTGTAAGTGATAAAGAGAGCTGCTAAGAGCGCGCGGCTATTAATAACTTTTTCCATCACTATTTTATGTATTTAATATTGCAGGCAAACAAACTTGAGACTATCACAGCGACTATTTGCACATTTGAGCGCCATCTTTATTGTTGATTATCAAAAGTTCGCTCGCGCGCTCTTTGGCTAAAAGCGTCGTTAATATGCTTTAATTGGCGCTCTTCTGAGCGTTAAACTCTCAATACAAAAAAAAGCTTTTCAACACATTTAAGAGTAAGTCGTGTTGAGTTTCTGCATTAAGAGCGTAAAAAGCTGCTTTTATTCGAATGCAAAGCTCGATGGTACTCTCAAAGCTCTGACAAAGCTTGTCAACTTGTAATGATATGCCTCATGTCGGCGCACACACACACACACGCACACAGTAAGCAGTTGAGAATTCTAATGGCGTGGAATTTTAATTATTTTCCGCTGCACTTAAAAATTCAAAAATTCCATATGCTAAACAAATATGGTTGATTCTTGCTTATTGCTTGCCCGCTCGCTCGCGCGCTTGTTGAATTGACAAACAACAACAAATAACCTTGAACTTCACGAAATTACAAATAATAATTACATGAACCGTTGCCAGAATCAACGGTAAATTGGAATATATACATCGATCGGCAGCTTACGGCGTTGCTATTTTTGCTTGTACTTTAACTAATTTTTAGGTACTAAAATTCTTAGTACTAAAACTCAAGAAACAAAAGTTTATTATTGATTGTATTAGTACTAAATTGTAATTGACATCTAAATTTCAGTACTAAATTTTAGTTTATATTTTTAGTACTAAATCGTAATTGACATTTTTAGTACTAATTTTTAATTTATATTTTTAGTACTAAATCGTAAGTAAAATTTATTTGCCGAGTTTTAGAACTAAATTGCAATTAAAATTTTAGTACTAAATTTTTGTACTAAAATTTTTAGTACGAAATATTTCAGTGCTTATTTATTTCGCATTTGTTCAAGCTTCGTTTTTGTTCTAATTTGTTTGTTGCCTTTGCTTTGTTATCATATTTACAATATTTTTTTTATTTTGACAGCTCGTTGCTGTCACTTCACAACAATTTGTTAAATAAGATCGCTGTGCCGCGCCGCGCCGATTAATTTTACAATTAGCGCCTTTTCGGCCGGTGTCATAAATCACAAACAATTTTTATACAAATTTGTTGTATTATTTCATTTTTGTTGTTGTATTTTTTTTTTTGTATTTTTTCGTTCTACAATGTCTCTCAAAATGGCGCAAGGTTCAGGCTGTGCCATTTCGCCTTGCGTTCAATGGCTTTCGGCTCGGCTCGCTGCAATAAACATTGTAAATTTTATTTTTTGTTTGTTGTTGTTGTTGTTGTTCTTGTTGCTTTTTGACGTTTCTTACTTTGCTGTGATATCAAATATTTAAGCAGTGAGTCGGACGCATTACCCTTTGGTTTTATATTTATGACATTTTCCAAAGTCGCCATTGTCTCTCCGTCTGTCTATCTGTCTGTCTGTCTGTCTGCGACCGAGGAGCAACTGATATTGATTAAAATTACAACAACAACAAAAACAGCCATTGCGAAAAAAAAATAAAAATGGCGCACTTGAAGCAACAATGACATTCGGGCAGCGAGACTAGACTGGAGGCGGCATACGTGCCATTCATTTTAGCGATATGGCAGAGGCAATACGATGGGCGGCAACGGCGGCGGCGGCGGCGACGTATGCGAATTTTGCAATCATTCGTTTTGTTAACAACGTATGCAGCTTTTGTTTTTGGTTTTTCGTTTTTATAATATAGAAAAAATAAAAAAATAAATACATTTATGTAAAAGTGCAACAATACCAAAAACAACAGCAACTACAAAAACAACGAAATGTGCAATGTACTTTGTTTTTGTTGTCGCATGATGTCAAGGACAGGTATTTTTGTCGTTGTTGCTGTCGTTGTTGCTGTCGTTGTTGTTGTCATTGTTGTTTTAATTTTAAATTCTTACAATGACATTTGAACGGCGATAAATGCGCGTAATCGAAATTAAAACGAAATATCGCATATTTTGTGCGCTGCAGCAAGTAATCGGCCGATCGGAAATTTTATTGACGGCGAAACGAATGAACGGAAATGAACGAAAAAAAATAGTAAAACGACAGCGACTGTTAAAATATTTAAATGGTATCAATCGAAAGTTCTTTAAAATACAATTTAAAAATTTAGTGTAATTTAAATTACGCCTGAAATCACAGTAAAATCAAAGCCAACCAAAAGACAGTTTAAATAGCAAAAGTTCGTTACTAGCTCGTCTGACATCCGAGCTGATGCGCGACTGATGCGCGCAAAAGTGTGCCAACCGCGCTTTGACTCATTTTTGATTAATAATTATTTATTAATTTATGCAAAACTTAACGGTAAATGTTTTACGCTCGCAACCGAAAAAAAATAAAGTAAAACGATAAAAATTAAAAAAAATCAAAAAGTTATTCGAGCGATTTCTACAACACTCGACAACGACGTTGGTCATTGAACCAAAAAAAGAAAAACATTGAGGCCAAAAAATACAAATACACACACAATGACAATGTAAAATGTTGAACGAAAAGAAGAAGAAAAAAACGTACAAATAAAATCAAAATAAAATTATACAAAGCAATGCATAAAAAAAAGGTAATTTTTACTTTGTTTTTTTTTGTTTCTTCTTTTAAGTTTACATTTTTCGTAAAGCGAAGCGTATAAAGAAAGCGTCAAAATGGCGCTGGCTGCACGCGCGTCGTCGTCGTTGTAAGCGCCGAAAGTAAAAGTGAAAGTTTTTTGTTTTCTTGTTGTTGTTTGTTACTGTTTTTTTCAACTTAAGCTCATATGTGTGCCGCCTGAAGTTGGCTGCACATTTGCGCCGCCGCTGTAATTGTAATAAGGAAGCTGTAGTTGAGCAATTGAGGCGAAAATTACATAAGAAAATGATGACGAAAAAGAAAGAAGGAAGGAAAAGAAAAAAGAAAAACAGCAACAAATAACGACGTTGGAAATTTATGACAGTAGGAAGAAAATTTTGTAATTATATTTTCAATCAGACATGGTTAAGTCATACAGTCTAAAGACTGTGGAAAATTGAAAATTACAATTTGTTGTTTTCTTTGAAATTCCAAATAAATTTAATGAGTTTACATAAATTTTATATTTATTTTTTATATTTATGAATGACAGCGTTAAAATTAACTGTTTTTCAATTATTTATGTTCATAAAAGTAAATTGTCTGGCAACTCGACAATGTCTGCAGCAACAATGAAATTGTCAATTTCGACAATTTCTTCGATTACTTTGTTCAAATGTGACAATTAAAATTAAATTAACTACGTTTTCCTTCTTCTTCTTCTTCTTTTTTATTGATAAAAGAAGAAGCTTAAAATTTCACTTTCACTTTATGTGAAGAAGGCGATTAATTGGCATTTCTTTTTCTACGGCTTTGAGTCGCTTTCTTCATCACCACCAACAACAACAACAACAGCAACATCAACAACAGCAACTACAACAACAATTAAGCGCCATCAAGCATACAAACGCGAGCGTTTACAATGCTTGACGCATGTGGCTTGACTGCTTTTTTTTTTTGTTTTGCCCGTCGTTATCGTTGTTGTTGTTGTTTGTTGTTGTGGGCTAAAGCAGAAGAAAACCGTTTTTGAATACCAACTAACTACCGACTAAATTATGCGCCTAAGCGTCGTCATAATGACCGCTGTTAACTTTACTTAGTTGCTGCTGTTTTGCTGTTGTTGTTGTTGTTGCTGGTTTTTTTATTGCCGTCCGCTCGCCAGTTGTTAGTTTGTAGTCGAGGTTATTGAACTGTCAAGCGACTTGACAGCTATAAAGCATGCAACATTTGACGTTCGTTTATATTTTTGTTATTGTTGTTGTTTTTCGACTGTGGTTTTTTACTGTGCTGATTCAATGGTTGTTTTATTTTTTTTTCTCTTCTTAAAATTTTTCGTTTTTTTACCAACTTTTTTCTTGTTGTTGTTTTCTTTTGCCTTTTTTTAGCTGCATTAATTATTGTGTTCGCTGCTTTGTGGTTTTTCGGTTTTTTCTTTCCTCTTTCGTTTATTTTGTTATTTGGTCGTCATATTTGTTGTTGTGGTTGTAGTTGTTGTTGTTGTTTTTTTATGTTATAAGCGGAAATAACAAAGAAATTGTCTGTCTGCTTGCGTAAGTTGTTTACATTTTTTTTTTGTAGTTGTTGTTTTTTTGTTAATGTTATTTTTGAAATTGTAGAAATTCGTGGAATTGTTTTTTTGGGGCACCAGTTTTTTGTTGTTGCATTTTTTTTTTGTATAGTTTTAATTTGTTATTGTAAACCAGGTAAATATGAATCAGACTGTTGAGTTATTAAATTACAATTGACATGTTAAAAACAATTTAACAAACGAAAAGTGTTAAATTTACATATTTTTAAACGGTCTTTTGAACTATTTAAATTTACACAATTTTTAACAGTGTTCTCTTTTACTATTTATTTAATTG
The DNA here is from genome assembly GCA_949127995.1 of Suillia variegata. Lineage (NCBI taxonomy): Eukaryota > Metazoa > Arthropoda > Insecta > Diptera > Heleomyzidae > Suillia > Suillia variegata. Next base: position 2,980,583 of record OX421845.1, read on the forward strand.
TAATTTCAATGAGATTTTACAGTTTTGTTAAAAGTTACTGCTTTCTTATGTAATTTTGTGTTACAATTGATTGAAACAATTTTAACAGTTTTTTACAGTCAAAATTGTTCTCTAAATATTTTTTTAATTTGGTTTATACTTCAGTTTTTTTAACTGTAAATTTTAACAAATCAAAAAATATTTTAAATTTTCTCAATATTAAATTTAAAATACCGATTCCCACCAACAAAATTCCCCGCCGCAACCAGCTTCGCGAATTCGAACTTACTCATCCTTCGCAATGCAACCCTGTGCCATATTAATTTCACATTAAATAAATTTACAATTGCAAAAATTCAACAAGAAGCAACAACAACAACTACAACCAAAACTCGTACAAGGGAATGTCATTGCACGCACAAATACTCGTGCAGCGCCCTCGCAAACCACCCTAGCCCCCTTCCACAACGATGCCCTGCACGCCCGCCCGCCTGCCTGCCGCATAAACCAAAATTGCAACGAAACGACTTCAGCTTGTGCGATGCTTGAGTCGAGTCGATTCGATTCGATGTTGTTGTTTTAATTTATTTTCGTATGTATATATTTAAATTAAATGCGAACAAACATTCCAAGGAGACCCAAACGCAGCGAATGTTTGCGTATAAGTGTGTGAGTGTGTGTGTGTCTGTCGAGTGTGTGTGTTTGCAAAAATCTGCCTCGCTCTCAGAGTTAGTCCCCAGTCGCAGCCAGCCAAACACACAACCATCAAAAGTGAACGACCGTGCATGACCCAAATAAAAGTCGCTGCACTCCGACGACGATGGATGGACGGACGGACAGACATACAGACAGACGACGGTTGCAACTTGCAACCGTACGACATTAAACGACAAAGGCGAGCGACGAATCAACGCAACGAAACGTCAAACGAACGCTGCGTCACTCGTTGCAAAAATAACAGCACAAAAAATTGGCAACAACAAAGAGACGACGACAACGACGTCGAGTACGACACAAATGCAAAAACAACATCAACGACAACGACAACGACGACAACGAATTTTAAACGAGGCTGCATTTGCAGCCGCCGCCGTCGAGTGCAATGAACGGCATTCAGCACAAATGAACGTCATTCGAATAAAACGAACGAACGAGCGAGAGAGTGCAACGACGAGGGAGCTAAGGCAAACGAAGAGGTGCCAGAGCATTTATTAATTAATTTTAAAAATAAAATTGTTTTTAAATAAAAAAATATAAGATTTTTACAGAAAATATTTAGATTTTTTTTATAAAAAATAATCGTAAAATTTATTTTATTAAGAAAAAGTTGAAGTTGCTTCTAATATAAACACAAAACAAATATAAAATAATTTATTAAAAATTCCTATTCGAACACTCTGGCAGCACTGTTTCGCCATAGTAAAATTACAATCAAAATGCATGCTGGCTGCAAAAATCTTTTTTCATATAAAAGTGCGATTTTATATGTATGTGTGTGCAGACTGGCTGTATATGTATGCAAATGTGCATTTTTAAGGTTCTTCGAATTTTCGAACTCGCCAACTACTCGTTACTACGACGATTCGCAATCAACTCGCTGCAGCTTTGCAACACACACACACCAAAAAAACCTTCGAGAAATTTCTCGAAGTCGTTGAACTTATCTCGTCGCATGTAACTGTTCTGTATATGTGCACTGGTTATGCACCTCTACTGCGCCTGTCGCCCCCCCCCCCGCCCCCCCCTTCCAACACCGCTGATGCTCTCTTGGCAACATTCAAATTTCGCGCTTGCACTCGAGAGAGCGTGTGCCTACTACGAAAGATAAACTCAACTCAACTCAAATCGAATCAACTCGGCTCGAGGCTCAAGCATAGGGTAGGGTATGGTAGGCGCCCGGCTCTCACTCTACACTTGTGTGTATATATGTATATATATATTTGAAACTAGTTTTCGTCGGCTCTCGGCAAAGGCATTGAAAAACGAAAGTAATTTTTGTCTACCGACGGACGGACGGCGACGAGTGAGACTCGAAACTTTGCAATTGAGTTGAGTGCAAAAAATCATCACTCCAGAGAGAGAGAGAGCCAAAGACAGAGCGAGAGTGCGTGGAATTTCGCACTCGATTTTTGCGCTCATGTGTTTCAGTCGTTCGCTTGTTCGTTTCTTTGTTCATACGTTTTTTTCGATTCAACTCTTGGCGCTGCTGCTGGGGTAAATGAACCTTTTGAAGGTTCAATTTACATAGTATAGCCTCGTTTTTATTATTTCTTTTTTTCAGTTTTTTCTGCTGCTGCTGCTTTATCGTTTATCGTTTTGTATTTTAGTGATTTTACTGTAGCGTTACACAGCGACAAAAGACGAAGTAAAATGAAGAAAAAATGTAAAAAAAAAATAAAACTGGTTGGTTACGTCGCTGGCAAAGGTAAGTTTTGTTTATTATTGTGATTATTTCTCTTTAAGTTTGGTATTATTTCGTCTTTCTTTGAGTTTCTGCTTTCGCAGCCATTTCGTGCTTGCTGCAATTTTACCGTTTATGAGACGCAGCAGAGGAACACGCAAAATCGCACTTGTTCGCTCGCAAGTAGCGCCGCTTCAACTTTGCCGCTTTCTTCTGCTTGCTTATGCATTTCTTCTGCTTTTTACGCGCCTATATACGTAATCGTTAGTTGTCGAAAACAAAAAAAAACAATTACAACAAAAACAACATATGTAATTTCACTTGTTATGCAAGCGTCTCGTCTCTCTTGTTGTGTGTAGTTGTTGTTATTGGCTTCATTTCTTTTTTGTACTTATTTGCTGCTCATTCGAAAAAATAATAACAAAATATAAAATACGTAATTGTCATGACTTGTCAAAATAATTAGTTTTTATTGTTGTGTCGCGCTGTCAAATTTAGGCCAAGCGACAACAACTGACATCAGCTGTCAGTTTTGTAAGCAGCAAGCGAAGACGAATTCACGGGAAGTTTCCCGTACTTCGAAGTGTAAGTTTCTGCCGGCAAAGTTCGATTGCCACATTGTCCATATGTCATTTTCGACTATTAGAATTTTGACAATTTAGCGGTCATCTTTGACAGTTAAATGGTTCTGAGTGACACTTAAGTTCAACAAACTTGAAGAAACATGGAAACTTCTGATACTAAGACAAACATAAAATGATTGTGTCTACATTGTTAGTAAATTGTTACTACATGGTTACTACATTGTTAGTAAATTTGTTTGTCACCTCATTAAATAATTGTTAAAATAAACCTTTTCAAATATCACAACAACAACAACATCGCCGCCCGCAATCTGTCCCAACTGCCGAACATAAGTACAACAATAATAATTTAATCACGCCTCACACTTATCGCCAGCCAACTTCATAAGCTATTATTAGTTAAGTTCAGCAAATTAAGTGACGGTCGTTCGAATAGATTCGAACAAACAGACAGACAGACAGACAGACAGACAGACAGACAAACCCAAAGGCGAACCAAAACCAAATACAAAAATAAAAGTAAAAATAAAACAAAAATTCGAAATGTCCCCCACAAACTATTAAAACACCCTACCGAAAACAATTGTCAATTTTCGAGTAGGTCTGTATGTATGTATGTACATTTGTTTGTCTGTCTGTTTGTTTGTTTGTCGGTTTGTCGGTTTGTCTGTACGCGTTTGATTTGGTGTTACGTTTGCGTTTTCGGGTGTTTTGAACTCTATTCAGGTCAATTACAAATACATTAAATGCCATATTACGAGGAGCGAGCAGCGAGCAGCATATACACAAAATTCAAATAGCAGCAACAGCAACAGCAACATCTAACGACAACACCAACAACACTGACGACTACTACTAAAATAATAATGTGGAGGCTACCAGCAACCAACAACAACAACAACAACAACAACAACAGAAACATTAGCTACAACAGCAGCAGCAGCAATTGCTGTTAACCTAAAACATTGTCGTCGTTCGTTTCGTTCATTCGTTCGTCCATATACATATGAAGAGGTGTGTAGCAGGGGGAGTAGGGTTTGAGGGTTATGCTCGGTATTAACAGTTTAGTTTTGTTGTTGTTGTTGTTTTTGTTGTTTTCATAGTTTTTCATAGCAAATATCTTGTAGTACGTTTGGATGTTAAGTGGGGGCACCACTGAGTTTATATGTAGATGACAACTCAAGTATGTGTGGCGGCTGGCTGTATGCATTTGACACTGATTGTGATTATGATTGTTTGTTTCGTTGTTGTTTGTTGTTTGTGCTTTTGTTGTCTCCGTTTTTATGAAATCATCATAATTATGCATGCGCGTTGAAAATTGATTTTTCATCGTCGTTCGAGCGGCAGTGCGGAATGAAGACGCAGGAGGCGAGGCGAGGCGCACAATCGCAGGCTAGGCTAGGTTGAAGGTTAGAATGTGTTGCAGGTGGTGGTGGGAGTTGCGTCTTAGATCAAACGATTCGAAAACAAAATTAAAAACCAATTTCTAGGTGAGGTAAGGTCGTCGAATTGAACAACGACATAATTGAATTATAATTTATTTGCCGTGCGGATTTTACCATGAATTGAAGTTTAGAATTAAGTAGTAGAAAAAATAAAAAATAATTGTCACATTTTTGTTGGTTTTTTCAATTTATTAATAGAATTATTTGATTTATAATTGTGACGACTGTTTTATATTTCACTGGTTAGTTGCCATTTGACTGACAAACAAAAATCAATAAAGTTACAACTTGGTAAAAAAAAAACGGGTACAATCAATTATATAACAATTATTCTGGACTATAAAATTTCAGTTACGCCCCCTTCCTCAATCACAGAGAAGAAATGTCAAAAATTACATTGTAAAAAATGTAGGTTAAATAATTATTTAACAATCGAATAACAACGAAAATTTTGTACAACCAAAAATATTACAGCAAAATAAAAGCTTATATTGACATACTTTTTAATGACGTTACGACAACAATTTTCAATAAAAAAAAAACGAAAAAAAACACACACACAACAAGACACTGAAAAAAATTACAACATTCAGACGACGCTCAACTGACACTCACTTCGACGCGCCGTCGTTGGCGTCGTCGTCGCTCCTCAAGATTACATAAATTTCGATTTAAAACAACAACAGCAGCAACCGCTGCCACAGCCGCTGCCGCCGTCCCTGTACGTGTGCTTGACGCGATGACGAATGTAAAAAAAACAACAGCAACAAACAGCAGCAATAAAAATAAAATAAATTTACTTTCAATTTGGTTAACCTCGCGCTAATTCGAGTTCATTTTAATTAAAATATACTGGCAGCCATAGCCACCAAGTCGAGCCAGTACTCGCTCGCTAGTTGGCTAGCTAGCTAGCTAGCTCGCTCGATATATGTATGCACTTTTTTTTTGTTTATAACTTGCGCTTGTCAAGCGCATATGCTTGAACATGTGATAAGGCTAACTGATTGCAAAAAAAAAATAAAAATATAATGAAAAAATTGCATTGCTGCTGCACGTGATGGATGCTGCGCTTCTATGCAACCCCTCCCCGTCCCGTCCCGTCCCAAACGCCGATTCAATGCTAGTTGAGCTAGCTCGTACTTTAGAACAGTTTAGTTTTAGCATTTTAAAACTTTACTTTTACTTTCCTTTCCACGAAAAAGAAGAAGAAATTAAATTTTTTAATTATGTTAAACTCAACTGTCAAAGTGACATTTCGAATTATTTAAAATGCTAATAGGAATTATTGCAACTAATTATTATTGCTATTTCCACAACATTACTACAGCAAAATCAAAATCAAGCTTCATGTTGCTTCTCCCATTCGTTCCCTCAATATCACACACTCAACTGTCACAGTGACAGTTTGGCGTTTTGACGCCATTTTCAAACTGTCACAGTGTTTGACTGGCTGGCTGGCTGGCTGACTTTTTGCCTTGCTCGCTGTTTGCTTGTTGCCTTCGCGTGCTTGTGTCGTTTGTGGCGGAGAGCGGAGCGGTGCAGCGCGGCTCGTTCACTAAAATATGGCTGACCCAGTTTTGGCGTTACGAACGTCAGACGCGGTCAATGAACTCGCTCGCTCGTTCGTTTGCTCGTTTGCTCGCAAAATAAGCAGCAAAACTCGCTCGTACGCTTGCCTGCTTGTTCGTACGTTCGTTCGTTCGTTGTTCATTGGGTCTGAACGAACGATGTTAAAGCAACAAAATAAATAAATTTTAAGTGGGGTGTGCGCTTGTTGGCGCGGCCAGAGGCGGTGTGGTACGGTACGGTAAGCGTTAAGGCTGACATATGCGCTTAACTTGAGGCTGATAAGATTTTTCGTTTCGTTTCGTATTTTTTTTTTTTTTCTTTCTTTCTTTCTATTTTATTTTCGTACGTTACGCTATGGGGGGCTGAGGAGAGGTGAGACGTGTGGTAGATTTCAATTTCGTTTTCATTTGAAGTAGACGAAAATACCTAGCGTTCGTTGTTGGTGTTGTTGTCGTTGTTGTTGTTGGCTGGTTGTTATTGTCGAAATAATACCAAAGAAATGTTGTAAAGAAATTATGACCGAATACGCAAAGAAAGTTTTACTTGTAAAAAGAAAAAAAGTTTTAACGTTTTTTTTTTCGTTTATTGTAAATTAAAAAGTGAAAGTGTGTGGTGAGTTTCTTTTTTTATGCCGCTCACGCATGCTGAAACATTTTTGAAACGCCAGTTAATTGTTGAAATAATTTCGAAAATACATACAGACAAACATATGCTTAAGTACATATGTACATAATATACAAATATTTATTTTTATAAAACGTTTTCTAGGTCAGGCGCGTACAATGTTGCCGCTATAACTGTATTAATGTATGTATGCATCACAGACGAACAGACGGACGGATGAACAGAGAGACAGACAGACATACAGACACAGGCATATGTGCATAAATTTAATTTTCCTTGAAAGATAATGAAAAAGAGAACACGGTCATTTTTATTATAAACAAATTGCGTTTTTACGTTTTTGTTTATTTTTTTCCCCCTCGTCGTTGTTTATTTTCGTTTTTTAATCTCAACAAATAAACCTCTTCGTTTCGTTTTCGCGTGGTGAGATTTTTGAATATGTTTATGAAGTGAAAATAGCATTTTTCGTATTTTTGAAAATACTTTTTCGCGCGCGGCGTTGACCTTTTTGCGTTCAATTTGAATAAACATTTTCGGTTTTTCGCATTTTTGTGCGCTTACTTTGGCTGTCAAGCAGAGTAACGTAACGGTGCTTGTGGTGAGTTTACAGTTTCAGTGTGAATGTACACAATATGCCCAAAGTAGATCAAGGATGTTTGCTGCTTCTTCTTCTGCTTTTATGCGAGACATTTCAATAACGAAAAAACCAACAAACAACAACAAAAAATAAGGCATTGTATTGAAAAGTTTTTTTTTTCGAGTGCTAAAGCTGAAGGTTGACTTTTATCGGGCAGTGCTGACGGTAGCCAGTGTTGCCAGTTGAAATTTTTGGCGACAATTATTCGACTCGAGGTGAGTTGCGAATTTTAATCAAAGTATATTTTTTAATTTCTACTAATTTTGAGTTTTTTAAGTATAACGGAAATATGTGTCAAATTTTTATTATCTTTTTTTTTCATGGAAATTTCCACTAATTTTCCTTAATTTCGTAATTCAATTTTCCACTCAATCAATCAAATCGCTTTGCTAATCATGAAACGAATAAACAAACGCTACACATAAAACCGTTTTTTGTTTTTGTTTTATTCAAACGTCAATTGTCAAAATCCCCGCTTGCCACTATTTAAAGTCAAAAATAAATAAGAAATCAGAAACGAAAAATCGTGATTTTTTTTTAATCATATCACATCAATTTTGAACGCGTAAAGCCACTTTCGATTTCGTTTTCACCATACACGCCCCCCTTTTCAGCGCGCCTTCAAAGCCGCCATCATTAAACCTACGAACAGTCGGCAGTCGAGTCGTCGTTGTCGCAGTCGCGCCAAAAGTCAATGAACGACGTTGGCATCGGTTTGAACATCGTTGGCCGACGTCGTTTGACGGCGGTGGTGGCTCGTCGTCGTGTAAACTCCAAACCAAAGATGAGTGGAGAAAACAACAACAACAACAACGATACTTATCGTCGTTGTTGCTGTTATCGTCGTAGCCTGGTTTCGTAACGAGTGTAAGTTCGGACGGGCTCTCGAACAGCACACCAAAAAACACTCTTCGGCAATTTGTAAGCTTCATTTCCTGTTGCGTTTTTACCTCCCAACAACAACAACAACAACACACACAAACACACAGTTTGAATTGTATTGTGCAGTTATTATGTGCGCGCTCTCTTTCGCTCTTTTGTCTGCTCATATTTCTTTCTTTTACGAGTCATAATGCAAACGCACTAATAATAAAAATAATAAAATAAAAAATTAATAAACAAAACGACGAAAAAAAAAACGTTAATTGAAAAACAACAGGCCAAGCCGAGCCAAGCCAGACCAGGCCAGGCCGAACCGAAAATGAAGTGAAGTAGTAAACAAAACAATTGAGCGCGCCTACATAATCGCCATTTTGGCCCAAAAACGAAACGAATCATGTTGAAGTAGTCGTGGAGCAGCGGTGTCGGGGAGAGCGGAGTCGGTAAGACATAAGCACACGAAATGAGCACACTTCCTCATAACTCTGCGCGGCGCGTTTATATTTAGCACGGGAGCAACGCAGCGACGTAACGAGTTGTTGTTGCTGTTTGTGCATTAAAATGTTTAAAAAAAAAAAAAAGCTCATCGGGCTCTTACGAACGAACGAATGAACGAACGAACGAAAAATAACAACAACACCGTTCGTGCATATGATTATGCCGCCCGAATGAGTGAGTGAGTGAGTGTGCCTGCCTGCCTTTTTGCTTCTGCTGCAGAAATTTAGGTTAAGTGCGGTCGTTCAACTTTCGGCACAATTTCGTAAGTCATGCGGGCAAGCAGGCATAGCATTCGGAGTGTTACTCTTCGACAGAGCTTGCAGTGTTTGTTGTATTTGTTGTTTGCAGGGTTGTCCAATGGTCGTAATTTTGGTGTTTGCGAGGGGAGCGACAAGCTCGCGCGCACATTTTACGTGTAATGATTGAAGTGGCCAGGTTGGTTGGGGATTTTTCTGCTACGTTGGGGGAATGCAATATTTTGGAACAATTTTTTCTTTTTTTGTGAATGGAATTGATGATTCGATTGAGTAAAACAAAATATATTATCTTTGATATGTAAATTGTTGTTCATGGTGAAGAAATGTCGAGGGGCGGAATATAATGAAAATGTTCGCTTTTGATGACATATTAGTTAATTTGTAGAAATTTCACAAATATTATGATTGATACATATTTACATCTATTACTACAACAACAAGAAATATTTTTAAATTTTTTTATTTTAAATAATTTTCTTCTACTTTCTTTTTAATTTCAGAATTTGCCAAGTCTTTCTCCGAAGTACACCACACAGCCACCTTCAACTCACCACGTCCCATATTTACACCACAAAAGACAAACGAAGTTGAATAAAAACAAATTACATTTGTGAGGGTTGCATGTGAATCGTCGTCGCAAGCGTTAAAAAAAATACAATTTCGTTCATGGCTGGTCAATGAACTCGGCTCGCTCGCAGTCAGTCGGTCGGTCGGTTGAACGGTGGTGGAGGTTGCGGCACGTTCGTCTGCACGCCAACGACAAGAGCTTCCCTTGCCAGACTCGGGTCGCCTTTCGGCGCTAACTCACTTCGGCTGTCTGTCGGTCGGTCGGCCGGTCGGTTGTCTAACGCGCCGTTTTTCTGTGCGGGCAATTTGAATTTTTCAGTGTTTCAGGCGTTCGTTTCGTTTCGTTTTGTTCGATTTGTTTCTTGGGCGCCATTGCTTTATTTTAATGTTGTTATTTTAATTCGTTCGTTCGTTCGTTTGTTCGAACGAGCGATTTTGTAATCTTATCTTGTTGAACTCAAAATACACAAAACGAAAAAAAAAAAATGCACGTAAGCTCTTTTGTAGCACACACACGTATGAGACTCGATGTGTGTGTGTGTATAGCAGACTTATCCGAGTATTTGTGGGTTTTAGTTTTTCTAGCGGTGAAGCAGCGATAAAAATTTGACAGCTCATATAGGCGTTTGTTATTGCTGTTGTTATTGTTGTTGTATATTTTTGTTTTTGGTACAAATTGAGAAATTCAAAGAAAAAACAAACACCAAACAAAACAAAACAAAAATAAAATAAATGAAATGAAATTTGCATGTTGAGCAATCCGCTCTGAAATTGTTTTATTTGTAAATTTGTAGTCGCGGTGAATTGCTTTTGGGGATTTGCGCTAAGGGCACTTGCGGTGCATTTTTTTCTGCTCTTCGTCGTAACTTAAAAAAAAAAGCTTTCGACTTACGTTTCGGTATGATTTTTTTTTTTGGGGGAATTTTTATTGTTGTAAATGTGTGTTACGAAAGTGTTTGTGTAGAGACCTACTTTTCTGGCAGCTCCTCCATTGAGCAGAGCGCAGAAATTGATGCGAGTCTTTTGAAAAATTCCATTCAAGCATGCGTTCCATCAAATTGTTGTACACGCGCTTTTGGTAAGGGATTTTATTAGTTTTGTCTTTGATTTGGCATAACTTTTATTATCAGTTTGAAATTTGCAAATTAAGCTTGTCAAGCACGCGTTCAAGCATGGTTATTTAAATAATATTGAAATGAATTTGTGCACTTACCATCACGACTCATGCCGACGGCGATACACTTTTTCAGTCGACAGTACTGACAGCGATTGCGATTGATGCGCAAAATGCTGCATTGCTGATTCTTTGTACAAGGACGATACTGAATTTTCTGCTGTATAGAGCGACGGAAGAAGCCCTGCAATAAAGAAGATACAAACAATTAAATTTACAAGCAATTCAAACTATTAAAATAAATAAAAAGTCAAAAATAAAATCTATTAAATTTTACTCAGTTATATAACTGTAAGTTTATATAAAAAAATTGTTAGGTAATAAATAAATGCACACACGTACATCAGTTGTGCCGGCTTCATCGGCACCCGGCAACATTTCTACAGTGCCATCGACAACATGTTGCTCCATTTTAATCTCATTATTATTATTATTGTTACTACTACTACTGCTGCTGCCACTCGCCGCTGTTTCCAGATTCTCATCGAATTTCTGACACAAATAATTCAACGTCGTCTGTTCGAGCAACGATGCTTGTTGTTGCTGCTGGTGCGGCTGTTGATGTTGTTCGCAAAGCTCATCATCACAACCCGAATCCATGTCCTGCAGTTGACAATCACTGCAGTTGCAATATACCGCCGACGCGGTCTGTGACTGGCTGAGACGCCGTTGTCGACGACGTTCATTGCTGTTGCTAGCAGCAACATCATCGTCGCTGCTGTCACGCTGCAATTGTTGTTGCAGTTTAAGTTGTTGCGGCGTGCATGTGCAGCCGGTCAGCGATTGCGTGCTCGAGTTGCTCAGCAGCGATGAGTTGCTGTCCGAGCTGTCGCGTCGCTGTTGTTGGAGCAATTGTTGCTGCTGTTGCTGTTGTAAAAGCAGCGCAATTTCCTTGTGCGTCTGGGTCATTTCCGGCGAGTGTTGCTGCTGCTGTTGTATGAGTTGGTGTTGGTGTTGTTGCTGTTCGCTGGTATCCATGGCAACATTATCACATTTCTGACTGTTGTTGTTGTTGTTTGTTGTTGTTGTCGGTGAATGGTGGTTGGTGGCAACTTCTGACAACGGTTGCTGTTGTTGTTGCTGCTGTTCGCGCTGTTTCCATTCGCGCGCATAGCGTATTTTCTTCCACGGACACTGATAGTGTTCGTAGCTATCGCTATCGGAGGCGGGCATATTGCCAGCAATTGCTGCTCCTGCGGTCGCTGCTGATGTTGCTAATGTCTTTTTGGCCGGACTTTCGTGATCGCTCTCCTCTTCGGCATCCTCATCGATGCCCGATTCGCTGTCATTTTTAGCCAACAGCTTTTCTTGATGTTGCTGCTGCTGTTGCTGTTGCACCTGTTGCTGATCAGCGGAACTAATACTATTTAATGTTTTAGTGTTAACGTTTGTCTTTATAATGTTGGCAGCAATGTTGCACTCATCGACAACAATTGCTGTTGTGGGTACAAGCAACAAATGTTGTTCGCTGGCAGCAACAAATGTGCTTTTCAGTCTTTTGCGTTGTGTTGTCATTGTGGCGGGCATTTGTGGCTGATGCTGATGTTGCTGCTGCTGCTGCTGCTGCGGCGGTTGTTGTTGCTGTTGCACATAGACAATGTGTCGCTGTTGCTGCTGCGGCAGTTGTGGTTTCGGACTAGCTGTTATCGTTGCTGCTCCTGCTGTTGCTGACTTTTTTGTAATCGGCGCCGATTCGAGCAATTTAACCAAAGCCGAATGTTGCTGCTTCAATTGTTGACTTTTGGCGGCGGGCAGACGATTGTTGGCAGCACCAACTGTTGCTGTTGTATGTTGCAGGTTTGTAGCGGGCGTTGTCAGCAACACAATAGTTGTCATTTGCTGTTGTGGCTGCTGCTGCTGTTGTTGATGTTGCTGTTGGTGCTGTGTCTGCTGCTGCTGTTGCAGTTGAATTTGCACGGGCGACGCATTGTAGTGAAGCTGCAATTGCTGCAGTTGTGGTTGATGCTGCTGCTGCTGCTGAAATTGTTGATGTTGTTGCTCACTGGCAGCAACTGCTGCTGAAGCTAAATCTTGCATAGCACAAACCATTTTTTAAAATTTTTGGTAATAAAATGACACTTTCTTGTTTAAAATTAATTTGTATTTTTTTTTCTATAATTTTTTGCTAATAAGGAACATTTCTTTGCTTTGTTGTTGTTGTTGTTGATCTTTTGCAATTTCAGTTGTTGACAATATATTTTCACTTTATATATTTCTTTCAAAATTATTTTAATTCGCGCGCAAACTGCGGAAATTCCGCTTTAAAAAATATAAAACGCGCGCCGCTTCTAAAAAGCCTACGGAGACAGACGAACAGTTCTCAAAGCTGTTTCAGTGTTGTTGTAACTGTATTGTATTTGCACTTAATTTTTGCTGTCCACTTGCAGCAACAAATATTCAGATAAGTAAAATGTATTTCTTATGTTTAGCGAAATTTTCGACTATTTTTTTTCTGTTGTTTATTTTCTTTTAAGACTTTTTTGATCAGAAAGTTAAAATAGCGACACTAAAATTCGCGCACACTATTTCACAAAAATAAACCGTTGCGTTTGACAAGCAATTTGCGAATGATTGCTCAGCACAACGACGAATTGTTTATTCGTCTTCGTTGGCGCTCGACTGTGGTCTCGTCTCGGTTCGAGTCGATTTGTTGCCGTTAACTCGACTCGAGCGAGTTCGTGTGTAGTTGGTGTGTGTGTGTGTGTGTGTGTGTGTGTGTGTGTGTGTGTGTGTGTGTGAGCAAGTGAGCGCACGAGTAGTTTTACGCTCAAAATCGCACCACAGCAAAGACGAAGAAACTAGTTTTGAGTGATTTTGTGTTGCGCTATCTCACGTTTTTGCAAGCACTGAGACTGCGACTGCGACTTCGGCTGTGGATGAGTGAGTGAGTGAGTTTAATTAAGGCACTCATTATTTGATTATGTGAACGACGAGAGTAGTGGGTATATTTATCGCTCGCATTCATGTTGTTGGCCGCCAACAACCTCGCGCTACATACAATTTTGTGGGCTAACAGAGGACATTCACACTGTCAGGCAGGCAGGCTGGCAGTAGCAGCAGCTCAACGTCGTTATTATCAACGGCAGCAGCAACAACAACAGCACTGGCGCAGCAACAGGGCCGTATTAAGAAATAATTTGCGAAAAGTCAAACCGATTTTTTAAAATTACTAAATTATTATTTTTTATATTTTTAATTTCTTTTCATTTGAAAATTTTTAAATGTTTGAATTTTTAATTTTTAGAAATTTTAAATAAACTATGAATAAAAAAAACAGTTAATCTGGTTTGACATTAACAAAAATTCAATTTTTTTTTTTATATGAAAGTATAAAAGAGATATTTTTTTAATTGTTGTACAAAATGTTTTTAGCGTTTTAAAAAATGTATCTCGGCAGCTCTGAACGTTTTCTTATATTCTCAGTCATTTTATTTTATTTTTTACCCTGGCTACGGCCCTGCGCGTGTATCTCTAATGCGTGTTCTAACAATAAACTACTCCAGCTTATGTGTATATGGCTAAGCAAATGCACTCGTAAGAGGCACTTCATCCTCTCTCATTCCCCCCCCCCCTCCAACCAACTCACAGAAATATATTTTTTTCTTCTAGAATTTTCATCATGTGTCAAACTTGCACACACGCTCCCCGCCTACGCACTTGTTTGTTTCACGTTGATTTTTTTTTTGTTTTATTTTTTTTTGGTTTTGGTTGCTGCAACATTGCTGTGACGGTTAATTCACCTGACGACGTGGAGCACAAAAAAAATAATGAAATAAATCCGATTGGGCGACAAATTTTTGATTAATGAGCGAACCGCAACAAAGGAGATTAATTGATTGTTTGTTTGCTTGTGCGTTGAAGGCTTTTGAATTTGTAGAATTGTTATTTTTATTATTGTAAAAATTTCAACATTTGTAGCCAATTAAAATTTAAACATTTTTTTTTAGCTACAAATGCGCAAAAAAGTTGTGGGCGCAGGAAATTTGATAATAATTTAATTTTTCTTAAATTGATAAAAGTTTCAACAATAAAGTTTAATTAATAATCATATTTGAAATAAATTACATAACAAAGCAATCAACTGTAGGGCACTCTCGACACCTTAAACTACCCGAATTTGCCCTGCCGCTTGATACCCAAATCTAATGCACAATCTGAGCACTACTCACACCCACTCGCACTACGGCTAATCTCGCCTATTGCTCTGCACAATACTACCTACCACCAAGCAACAAAACATATTCGCTCTCATGCTCCCTACCGCCTCGCGCTTCCTTCCACAAACAATTCCCACTTCAATTAACGAATGAATTCAAAAATGTGTATTCGGGTGTCATTTCGGTAGCAGCAGCAGCACTCATCGATACATTTCGGCGCGCTCGCCTCCGCCTCTCCACACTCACAAAAATTGTTAATATTAAATCATTTGGGCACACACACAATATACAATAACTCAAAAACAAAAACAAAAACAACGAACCAACGAAAATAAAAACAAAACAACAAATACAAATACAAAAAAAAATATATATTTTTAAATAAATGCCTTTGTTGCTATTTTTCAAAAAGAAAAAAACAACAACTAAAAGCAACAAAAATGCTCATACTATTGCGCTCAGGCGGCAAGAGACAAGAGACCTAAAGTTGTAAGAACATACGAACATACTCAGCGGGGCAGGAGCGGAAGGCGAGAACTACAACGACTACGACGACGACGACGATGTTAGTTCAACGAACTCGCCATTGTCGTGACCCAGTTTTCGGTCAGCAACCTCGAAATGTGGAGCTCGTTTGTTCGTTTCTTTTGCTATGTCGCGCGGTGTGGGGCGCTCAACTAACTCATTCACTCATTTGTTGGTGTTGGGTTTTTTTTTCTCGCTGTTCGAGTATGCGAGCAAACTTTGACGATTCGCTTCGGCTCCAGAGCAGTTGAATGCGCTCAAAGAACGCACACTCACTCATTGCATTGCATTGCGAGCGCTTGCAAATCTGAGTGATTTTTACGCGCCTCAATAAAAAGGTGGCCATATGCGCAAAAATGCATTTTGCAAAATATATGCAAAAAAAAAAAAAAAAACTATAATAATAAAAATGAACAAAAAAAAAAAAAAGTGCCAAACCAAACCAAACCGAACCGAGTAGAGGTAACCAACAAATGCAGAGTTCACTTGAGCTCGCGGTCGGTCAACGACACAGAAACCTCAACCGACAGCAGCAGCAGCAGAACTTATTGGTTGCACGACGATTGGGCATGTTGCTGTTGTTGGTGTCGCTGCTGCTGCTGCTGGTGATTGTCGATGTTGCAAGTTGGTATGCTGCTGCCGCTGCTGTTCTGGCTAAAGTGTTGCCGAGTACCAACACCAAAAATGAAAGAAAAAACAAAAATTTATATTTTCAAGGAAACATTTTGGTTTGGCAGGCGTTTGACTTTTTTTTGTATTTGTCTTTGTATTTGTATTTTTTATTGGAGAAGGGTGTTCGAAAAGTGTGCTCAAGGCTCAAGTGACATCGGTTCGGTTCGGTTCGGTTGGTTTTCCTTTGGCGAAATGTCAAAGTGAAATTTGAAAGAATGGTCGAATGGTTGCACATCAAGTAAACATAATCATTGTAATTAAGGCTAAACATGGTTTAAATCATTAATTGGCCAAAATGGAGCAAATTCTTCGATTTTCAAAAATTTTATTTAAAAAATAAGTTTTTTTACAAAATTAGTTCTACCAGTAACCAAGAGCTTGTACTGATTTTTGTTGTAAATTGCTATAAATAAAAACAGATTTGACAGATTTCTATTTTAAAAACTTTTCAATGATTGTGTTTGACTACTTCTTTCATTGAAAGTGGCTTAACGCAAAAGCAGCTCCTAAAACTCAACTTGAAAAATCTTTAAAATAGTTAAATTTTCGCTATAAAAAATTGTTTATTAAATTGTAGATTTTACTTTTGTTTTATAATTCTTAGAAGACTTTTGCAAAACACAAAATTTGCATTGAAATAAACTCAATCGCGCTTAAGCCTCTCTTTCTCTCACACTCACGCTGCATGCTCAGCGGCGACTCAAATTCGAAATACGCTCAAAGCGCTCCAATGGCGAAAAATCAAACAAAAAACAAATAACAACAACAAGAACAAAATCGCTGTTTACAAAGCCTCCACGGCACAAATGTGAATGAACTCGGTCGACGGACTTCGTGCAGTCGCAGTCGCAGCAGCAGCAGCAGCAACAACGGCGACCGACTTTGTCGATGGTGCTGCTGCTGCTATTAAGCCGACCGCCCGAGCGTACCCTCCGCCAACATTTTCACTCCAACACTCGCACTCTAACCCAACAACAGCAACAACAATAACAATAACAACAACAACAATAATGCAAACCAGTTTTCAAAGAAAGTGAGAGGATTTTTTTTCGCAGCCAGCCGAATATACAGCATCGTCATCATCGTTCAGCGTCGTCGTCGTCGTTGTCGACGTCGACGTCGTCGTCCATCAAACGAGCGAGCCCCAAATGATGATTGAGCAGAGCACATTTGGATGCTTGAGTTGGGTGCCATGTTTTATTGTTTGTTAGCTTGTTTGCTTGTAGAAATGTGGAGAAAACTATCAAACGGCAGCAGCAGAGAAGAAATGTTGCACTGATGAGTTGAGTTTTTGTATTTCGTTTATCTTTTCTTAATTTATTTGTTAGCGCGAATAATCGCTCAAGCTTGAGCTGAGCGTCGCTTTGCGTCGATGGTAGTTGAGAAATTGGGCGCATAAAATTGAAATTTGCTTGCTTCAGTTCGAATTGGTAAATTTTTGTATGAATAAATTGATTTTTTACTTTTTACTTTTTTTGATTGTTTTTGATTTTCGCGGCTTGTCAAACATGGTTTCAAGCGTGCTTGACATAATTTTGTGTGTGTTGTTTTTGGAGTTGAATAAGTTAATATATTGATGGCATAGTTTCTGTGTTTTTTTTTTTTTGGCATGAATATGATTGATTTTTGCAGCTCACGAGTTAATTAAAAACACGTCAAGCATATGCTTGAATACAAGTTTTGATTGATTAATGATATTGTTTAGTAAAATGTAAGAATTTAGATATATATTATTAAAAAATTTAAATATTTAGCCAATCATTCGACACTTCAAGCACATACTTGAATAAGCTGAGTGATATAAAAAATGTTTTTAATAGCTGCAGAATTTATTTTCTAATTGTGTGTCTAATTTGTTGTACTATAAATTGCAATTTTGCAATGATTCAAGCACGTGCTTGAACAACATTTTTGAAAGAAAAACATCAATAAAAATACTTTTACAGTTGGATAAAATGTTATTCAATTAGAAAAGTCGAAAATTTTGCAAAAATTTGTGTGTATCAAGCACGTGCTTGAATAGCATTTCGCTCTTTCAATTCCTGTTAAAATTGAAAATAGCACTCGTCGAAAATTGAGCGCGCCAGCATTCGCAATTGTGTTCTCATTTACTCATTTTAACCCGCCGCTGCCAGCTTGCATTTACCTGCTGCATGCCACACAAGCATGCAGCATGCTTGTACATCTACCGGGGAGGATGCGGTGGCAGTGCAGCAGAAGAACAAGCAAATGACCATCGCCAGCGCAAGTTGAATGAACTTTGTCTAGTGTAAAGCATAGCAAAACCTAAAAGAAGATGGAAACACAACAACTACAAAATAGAAAAAAACGAAACGAAACGAAACGAGGCAGCCTCATGACGTCAATGAGCTGCTACTTGCTGGCTGGGTTGCTTGCATCAAGCACAACAGCCTCAGTAGCAGCGGCGGTCGGTGCAAAAAAAAAACAAAAACAAAAAAGAAGAAGCAGCCGTCGACTGCGAGCAGTCAGGCAAGTCTCATCGGGTAGTGGGGGAGGATATGCGAGCGAGCGCGCGCGTACGTGCAGTCAAACAGTGTTGCCTATTTTCGCAACGTTGCTGCTGCTGCTTGCCTACGTGCTTGTGACCTCGTAGCGTGAGCTTGAGGGGTGGGTTTCGATGTTTACGGCCACCTCCGCCCCCCAAACGACGAATCGAGTCTTATGTCCTTTGCTTGCTAAGCATGAAACAGAAACCTGTGTGCAGCAAATTTCTGGCAAGGGTTGCTGCTGCTGCTGGTGCTTCGTTAGTTTTTGGTTGGCTCGTTCGTTTTGGATAAGGAAAATGTGGAGACCCTGAGTGTCAGTCAGGCCCTGAGTTCAGCGAACTTTGACCTGAATTTTTAATGAACTGCCTGCCTGCCTGTGTGTAGTACACACACACACTAGCTACGTGTGTGTGTTCTGTGTGCGTTGCGGCCGCCACTGGCAGCCATATTGAGTTACAATAATTTATTTTGGACTTATGTACATTGTGGGCGTCAGAGATGATAACAATCAAAACAGTTATTGTGCGGACGGAAGTCAAGTCAATGAAATGACGAACTTTAGATTGTGACACCGAGCAGGAATATCAAAATATTTTGATTGTTCGAATATGGCGGTCACGTTTCATTGGAAAAAAGTTTGAAAAACATTGGACGAAAATTGATTTGCTCGCTCAGTATTCAAGCATGTGCTTGATGAATTTGTTTCGTTGGTTTTCAATAGTTTTCAATAAATTTTGTTTTAATTTTCTCATTAAGCTTGTGCTTGGTAGCATTTTCCTTTAAATATATTGCAGCCAATGAAGTATTCCATGCTTGAGTCATATGCTTGAACTAATTAAAAATTAAATTAAATCTTGAAAGAACTGAAATTTTTAAATTACTTCAAGTCAATTTCTATGTAAAAATTGATTTTCTTCGACTCCGCCTTCAACTCGACTTAACTTTCCGTCCAATTGTTATGCTTTTTGTTATGCTTTCTCCACTTTCTTTTTGCCAAAAAAAAAACTTTTTATTATTAAAAATTTAAGCTTGTTTTTTTTCTTCTTCTTCTTGTTATTATAACAGAAAGCGTCTAACTAACTATTTTCCACAAGTCATTGACTTCAGTCAAGTCAAGCCAAGCTGATCTAACAATTATAAAACCATTAGATAACAACGTAATTAACGTCAAGCATGCTGGATGGCTGGCTGGCTGGCTGCTTGGCTTGTTGGTTGCTTGGTTGGTTGGTTGCTTGATGGCGGCAAAGAAATTCAAGCAGAAGTAAAATTGAGAAAAATCGAAAGTGACACTTAACAAAGCATAACTAAATTTCTCAAATAATTTACGACGTCACATAAATTTATGCGCTTATAGCTAATTTTATGGTCATAATTAAATTTCCAATTGTTGTTGTGCCTGATTAAGCAATTTCTTTTTGTAACGTCGGCCGAGTGCATTGACTTGTGTATCGGCGGCGGCGGCGGCGGCGGCGTTCGCCGACCAACCCACTTTTTGTTGTTTTTGTTATTGTTCTGGTTGTTTTGGTTGTTGACAATAATTTGTATTTACCGTTCTTAATTTAGTTACTGACGCCTGGAAGCTCGACTTATGCGTCATTAATTAGCACGTGCTTGATGCTTGCGCTTATCGCACACACACACACAAACACACACATACAACAAGAACAAAGCTTGCTTGAAGTCGCCGCTTGCTTGTGCTGAGGCAGGCGCTAAATTTGTGTCAAATCGAGGCGCTGCTTTGTTTGCGCTTTTTTTCCGCGCTTTATTTGCTGTTGTTTATTTACGAAAATTAATTAAAATTGTTTTTGTGCCGTTATTGATTGCTGTCAAATAAAAGGTCATAAACGGGCGCGACATGATGTTGATTGTTGTTGTGACTTAAAATGTCAATAGGGTATGGAGCAGATATGCGGTGGCATGTGGATATTTTTAGAAATTCAATATTTTAACGGTGATAAGCGTTTTGTTCAAGCACGTGCTTGATAAGCTACGAGTCGTTGACTTTCGCACAAATTTTGTGTAAACTTAAATTTGTGGAAAGTGTAAAATTTAAAATCGTTTATATGTGTAAAATATAAAACCCTCAAGCACGTGCTTGAATGACTTTTTTTAAATAAAATAAATATTAAAACACAGGCTTTTATGTGTATTTTAAAACAATACTTTATGACTGGATTTAAACATTTATTTGCATCAAGCACATGCTTGAACGCAACTTTTTTTTTAAACAACACGTGCAACTTTTTGCAATTAATTTGAAAATAAACCCAATTTGTGATTTTCTTTACAAAAAAAAATGCCTTCAAGCCTATGCTTGAGTACCTCAAAACTGATTTTTTATTTTGCTGCACAAGGCTTGCCACAAAAATTAGTCGTTAAATAACATCCAAATTACCGTTAATTGACCCCCGCTGCGATCGGTCGGTCGTTCGTTCGGTCGGTCGGCTTTAAGCACACACAAAAATTCCAACACAAAGCAAAAATACAAACGTCAATTAAATGTCAAAACTACTGTCCTAAACTAAAAGCCAAAAGCAAACCAATAACAATTAAAAAAAAAACAATATAAAAAAATTAATGCACACAAGAAAATCGAACTAATAAAGGAGCGGAAATGCGATTTTGTCAAAAAGGCAAAAAACGAAAAAATAAATTAATAATAATAATACCCTAAGACATGCGTGTGTATTCATGTGTGTGTGTGTGTGTGTATGGGTGCGTGCTTGTGTGTAGAGTAATTTGAACGGGACAGCAGCTGCAGCAGTAGGCAGGCGGCAGGCAGGCAGGCAGGCAGGCAGTGCTGCCACTTCACTTCACTCCAATTGAACGATTGAGGACATTGCACTGCAATAACCCGAAAAGCACGACAACGGACGACGTCAAGCACAAGCACAAGCACAAGGCGCACACCACGATGCTGCCAGAACTTTCTAAACTGTACGTCAAGCACATGCCGATGACATATGCCGAGCGTCGTGCGGCGAAACAACGTTGTGAGGCGGCCGACTAAGTGAGTGAATTTTGCTTGTGTGCAAAGGAATGCAATCCTAAAGAGAAAAAAAAACACTAACAAAATATGCGCTCGGTTGCATTGGCAACCCTTCTTTGCGAATCACTCAAATTTTGATGTTATATTTTTGGCATAGAGTGTGAAGCTAATTTTTTGTGTTTTCTAAGGAGTTGATATTTTGAGAAATTTTTTGTTAAACGGTTTCGGAATTATAAACCACTTTAAAAATAATTTTGACATGAATAACAATTTAATTGGAGTATGAGTAAAATGCAGCTTAAAGCTGAAGGACACTTTTTTCATTTAAAAGAAATGCGAAATCTTTAAAAATTTTAAACTTGGATCAGCCTTAATTTTTAAGGTTTCAAAGAATTTCGCTTAATTTTTACTAAAAATTGACTGAAAATTTCTGAAACTTTAAAATTTCTTGGACGCGCACAACTCATTAAATTTCAATTTCCGGTTTTCGCCAGCCCAATTTCACTGCTTTCTCAGAAGAGCCAAAACGCCAAAACGCCAACAAAAAAAAACAAAAAAACGAAGCAAAAAATGGCAAGTGCTAAAAATAAAGCAAGTTGGCTACCCCCAAAAAATGTCATTATCCTTCAACTCTGCGCGAGTCGTCGAGCTGAGTTCGTTGCACCGCAGCTAACTGCTGCCGCTGCTGCAGCTGCAGCTGACGTCGCTATTTTTAAGGTTACCTTGTGCAGCGCGAGCAGGCGGCCGCAGCACAGCGAAAACACTTTTACCCGCATTTTATGCAGCAACGCAGGGTGGCAACATTACCACTGCCGCCGCTCCTGCAGCCACTGCTGCTGCTGCTGCTGTGCTGTGCTGTCCACCCAGCTTCAAGGAGAGTGTGAGTGAGTGTATATACACACACACGTACGTACACACAGATACTCATGCACTTTCATCGTTTGCTAATGCCGCTGACCGGCAACTGGGTCAAAGCAAATGGCAACCCCTGGCAGAAAAGTAAAATTAGCACAATGAACGCGAGTGACTCGCCGAGTATGATATCAAATACAGTTAGCGGGTGGAGTGGGCTGTAGCAGTGTATGTTTAGAGAGAGAGAGACATAGAGAGAGCGAGAGAGGGGTTGCGTGGGTGCTGTGTGTTTGGGGTTGCCAACCTCTTGTTCGTTATCGATAGTTTTCCAATGACAACAACAACAAAAAAACACCTGAAAAAGTCGAAAACGTACAAACAAACAAAATTGTAACAAACAAATAAAAAAAAATAATTTTAAATGAAACTTGTGACATTTTGGGCTTGCCAAGTTTTTTTTTGCGCTCAATTGGCCACTCCATTCATTGGTTGGTTGCTTTTCTCAGTTTCGGTATATTTTTAGCTCAACTCGTTCGTTTCGCTTGAACCCTGGAGATGTGCTCCAGATGCAGGTTATTGGCATGTTTTTGCCTTGAAGAGTGTAGCTTAAAAAATTTCTAAGGAAAATTAAATTGCGAAAACTTCAATTGAGTAAAATATTCGCTTAAATTTGACGGATATTTGGTATTAAAAATTATGTAATAAACAAAACGATTATGCAATTTTTTATATAAAAAAAAAAAAATTAAATTAAACAAAATTTTAATAGCCAATTGTTGCTTTTTCAAAAATTATAAAATTTATTGAGTTGAATTATTTTAATACTCCACGGCACGCCAAAGCTAGTACCGAACAGTTTATTAAGTTTGCTCTTCCATTTGTAACGCCCATAAGGAGGAGGAGTAGTATTTATGACCATATACAAGTATATATCGAATAGTTATTTGATTTTAAGATATCCGCCTGTATGTCCGTCTAACTGTCTTTCCCGTCGATGTCAGTAGTTTAACAATTATCGACTTAAAATTTGGCAAGTGAGCTTCTATTCTGCATAGGTTAATTTCTAAGATGGTCAAGATCGGACAAGAACAACTTCAACCTTCCAAACAAAATCTCCATTTTTTGTGGTAAAAAAAAATCAGAATTAATGTCGATTTTAAATTAAGTACTTAACATTTAAATAGTAACACGAAACTACTAACAAAAAATGGGCGTGGTCGGATTCGAACAACGCCCACTTATAACGAAGATATTTGATAAAAATGTGCCCCACGAAACGTGTCTCTAAAATGGCATAGGATATCTGGAATTCGGCAGAGCCGAAGATAATCTCTTACCAGCTTTTTTACAATTTTTTATAAGTGCATATTTTGATCTGCAAATCAGTGATAAATATGCAAACATGTAAATCAGTCTTAATCTGGCTTAATCTACAGGCAAATGAAATTTTCAAAAAATTATATAATGAATCATTAAAAATCCGCCCGAACCCGAACACTAATGAAAAATAAAAAAAAAACAATATATACAAATTTCAACCTAACATTAACAAACATTGGGGCAACACTAGAGGGCGTTCACTCAGATTTAATCAAGCTCATACGAAAAACAATATAAGCAAAAACAAAGCAAAAAAAAAACAAGAGCCAGTTTCTAATGCCTCGAAACATATAAAAAAAATTCAAATTAAAAACAAAAACAAAAAACCACTCATATGCCATTTGCATGACTTGGCTTAGTGTGTGCACAAACCAAAGCAAATACACAAACATATACAGCAAAAAAAAAACACAAGAAATTCAGCAACAACGAGTGCAACTATAACAACAACAACAAAACCAACAACAAATTCGAAGCAAGGTCTTTTGCGTGTGTTGCAACAACAAGAATTTATGCAGCGGTCGTTGGCATCATTCGAGAGCCAACAACAGCAACAACAACTAAAAACGAGACACTTGGAACTGCAGCAGCAACAACCAGCAGCAGCGAAATCCGAAGCAATACAAAAATGGCAACAACAACAACAAACACATACAAAAACACACAAATATGACGCATAAATTACGCGGAGAACATGCAAAATCGAGTTAAGTCACAAACGTAGCTCTATGCAAGAGCGAGAGCGAACGAATGTCATAATGCAACGAATGCAACATAGAGAGAACGAGAGAGAGAGAGCGAGAGCAAGCGAGCGAGTGCACAAACGGTGTACAACGTCGTTTCGTTGTTGCAGGTGAGCGGCCGGGTTCGAGTCCAAAGCCAACCACCACAGCCGCAGCCGCAGCCATGCAAGAGTGCAGTGAACTTTTGCAGAAACATGCGCGCCATTTTTATTTGTATTTTTTCGTTTTTTTAAAATTTTTTTTTGGTTATTGCACATGCAAATTGATAATGGCGGTTGGTTGCCACTTCAAAGTGTCGGCGGGCTTGCGAGAATTAAATTCAATTTACCATGGCGCAAAATGGAGAAAAAAATATAATTTGCAAAAAAAAAATGAAAATTAGTTTATGCCTTCGGTTAGACAAGGCGCAAACCAAACGACCAAGACTGACGTTTGTAATTTATACCCGCACGCCCCACGCCAAATGCACTCACTAAATCAAACCGATTTCTGACAAATTGTGCGTACGAAAGATTTGCTAATATTGCCGCCATATTGCTGCGCCCGTTGCGGCTGTGCGGCTATGACTCATGCGAGACTTTTGCCTCGTTGACTGACGCATACGAATTTTTGACAACTAAATTTTTGAGCGCGCGCGCTTTAAGAAATACCAAAAGGGGGAGTTTTTCCCATTTTTAAGAAAACAGAAAAAAAAACAAATTTTTGATTGCCGGTATTTGCAAATGCAGCTGGACAGCGGAATATTTTTTTTCGTTGTTTAGCAAGTTAAGTTGGCAATGTTGTTGTAAGCGACACTAGAGCCGATGTGAGTCATGGCGCTCGCTGGCGTTGACAGTCTGGAAAAAGGTTTGTGACGCTGCCGGACAAGTCGTACGGTAATTATTGAAAACGGACAGCGGGAAAACTTTTAATATTTCTATATGAGCTGTACTCATGTCAACTCGTATTTTTGTATGCTTGTAGCCTTACAAATTTGTTAATAACTTCACTTAATAATATTTCTAATTTAAACAATGGCCTCTAATTAAGCGACGATTAAACAATCATTAAAACTGGACAAACAAATGCTGTAGCTTGTTCAAACCAAATATTTTGACAGCTGTCATCGCTGATCTTTTTTGCTGTGGCAAATCGCTACTTTTTGGCAACTTCTTTTCTAATTTTCCAGCGCGCTCTTTATTCTCTAATTACTTTTATTCAAACATAGCTTCAGTTCGGCTTGAGCCGACATCGTGTTTGACATTTAGCTGTCAACATGTGCGGGTCGGCGCTGCCAGCTTCATTTCTTAGCCAAACTTCAAACATCATTAATAACCGGTAATTAATGCTTCAGTTTTTTTTTCGATTTATGCTTTTCATCGTAATTTAATATTTGTTTTTCTTCTTTGCAGCCGCCAAGCTTGATTGATTCTCTTTCAGTGCGCTGTCAACTGTCAAAAATATATCGATAATTCGCATTTAGGCTAACTGACGCACAGATCTAGCGTAAGGTAGTTTTTTTTTTTATTTTCATTGTTTGTCCATAATTTGTCTACGATTAAATTCGGTTTTATCATGGAGTTCGTATCGCAGTAAGTACAACAAAAAATATATGCCGCCCGAAAAAAAAAAATGTTAAGCAAAGTGCGTTGAACTCGCGCGGTAATTATTACGCGATTATCGCGCGCACGAGAAGTCTCTACATTCATAATTTTATTTGACGCGCAAACATTCTATATTTATTTTTTATTATTGTATTCTTATTCTTATTATTCTTGTTCTTATTTTTTGTTGTTTATCAGTGTTGCGCCAATTTTCTGCCGTGCGTGTATTTGTTCTTCTACTTGGCATCTCAGCTTTTTCGTGGCTAAATGTTGATATGTAGGTGGTTCGGTTTTAATTTTTTTTTTAAATTTTTTTTTTGTTTTCGTTTTATTTAAA
Source organism: Suillia variegata (assembly GCA_949127995.1). Lineage (NCBI taxonomy): Eukaryota > Metazoa > Arthropoda > Insecta > Diptera > Heleomyzidae > Suillia > Suillia variegata. Next base: position 3,006,942 of record OX421845.1, read on the forward strand.
AAATTTAATTTTTTTTTATATTTCGCTTACCTAAAGTGTTGAAAGCGCCATTTTTAATTTTTTGACAGCTCAACATAAACGACGGTAATTTAGGTTAGCATTTATCAGTTCGGTTTAATTTAGGGAACACACAAAAATACTAACAACAAAAAAAAACAACAACAACAACAAATACATACGTATGTATTTTGGGCTGTTTTATCAGTTGTGGAAATATTTCATACATAAAAGAAACAACAACAAAAAAAAAGTACAAAAATAATTTAAATGATTATAAGGAAATTAAGGTCAGCCGACATATGGCAGTTTTTGTTGTTGTTGTTTTTGTTTATTTACCTGGCTGCCGGAAATTACTTTTGTTGTGCGTTATCAAAATAGAGATTTTTGCTAACGCATAAAAATTGCGATAAGATGCTTGAAGTAAATAATTATTTTTTTTAATGGCTGCTTAAAATGTGCTTGACAAGCAAAAATACACACAAACAAGCAAGCATGCCAAAATAAACTCAATTTCTTTACAAAGACCAAAGCTTTAAGAAAATAATAATTTTAAATCACATGCTTGACAAGCACAAGTGTTCAAGCACGACTGCATGTAGCAAGTAATGAAAAATCTTTAAACAGTTTGTTTGCACTTCAGGTAATCGACGACATAATTTAACAAAATTCACACTTGCATGCTTGACAAGCATGAGCTTGGGTGTTCCAGCGCGTCTTCTATCATATAATATTTACTTATCTCAACTTCTATTCAAAAGTATCATAAAACTTTTGGATTAATGTTTGATACCGCACTACCACACAAAATTACATGCTTGACAAGCAAGCTCATTCAAGCGTGCCTGCTTGAAATTACAAGTTAATTAAAAAAAACAAAAAAAAACAATTCCTTCTACAACAAAAGCACAAAAATAAACCCCCTGCATTACGAGTAATTTTCCACATAAAATGCGCGCTCGCATGCTTGACAAGCATGCTTCACTATTTAATCGCAAATCTAAAGTATTTTATTTTTTTTCGTAACTTCTTGTGTTTGTACTTAAACAAAAAAAAAAAAAAATCGAGCATAAATTATTTTGAAATTATGCCGAAACTGCCACAACAAAGCGCCAGAACCAACGAATTGCCCGCCCCAAAATCATAGCCGAATTGCAGCAGCATAAACCTCAATTAGCGCCAATTTTTTTTTGCATGCTTGCCAAGCACAACAACAGCAGGCAGGCAGGCAGGCAGCGGCAACCTAATTTGTTTTATACCTACGCCCAACAACAACAAAACAGTGACAGAACAAAAAAATTCAAAAGGCGAAAAAAAAAAGTTGAACAGGCACCGAAAGCGCCTTTTTAAGTGCCTAAACACCAAAGTTAAAGCGCCGAAAATGCAAGCCGCCTGTCGCCATTAATGAGCGAGCGAACGCGCGCGCGCAGCACACACAAGCAACAAATACAAAAATCAAAGCGAAACGTACGAATGCGCAGCGCCGAAATGCAAAAACGCGCGCATTCGCTTACAAAAACAACGTTGCACTGCGGTGGGTGACGGGCGGACAGACGGACAGACGGACGAACGAACGGACAGACGTGCGAAGCTAACGAATGTCGGTTTGTGTGCGCGCAGATTCTGGGTTCAATGTCCTGCAATGGTGGCATGGGTTCGTTTGTTCTCGCTTGGGTTTTTTTTGTTTTTTTTCATTTTTGTTGGAGATGTTCTGTTCTGCTCCTTGGTGAAATTTTGAAGTGTTTTGGGTTCTTTTTTTTTGTGACTTGTCGGTTTTTTTTTTAGCAGGACGTGTCAATTAATTTTATTTATTTGGTTTGACTAAATTGAGTTCATTGAACTTTTAAAAGTTTTCAATATTTTATTGACATTTATAAGGTTCAACTTATTTGAATAATGTAAAATATTTTTAGACATTTGATAATTTAGAAAATTTGTTTGGCATTTATTAGGTTTTGCCAAATTTATGGATTTTGTTGGGAAATTCCTTTTGTTGGGAAATGCCTCAATTAAATGTACTCGTATTAAAAAAGTGATTATAACTTTTAAATGCTTAAAGCGTTTTTCAATATCAAATTAAAATGTCAGTTTCAACAAGCAAAACCTTATAAATGTTAAATCATAAATTGAAATAACACAATTGTCGACTTATTCTTTTTTATTATTAATAATTTACCGCCCACTTCCTTTGGGGCATACCCCACTTAACTTTCATATATCAATACAAATTCCAACTTGGCGCCGACTCGTTAATTAATGACAGTCGCTAATTAGCTGTCAAATTTACAACGGCACCAAATGTCAAATAAGTCGTCGACGACAAAAACAAAAAACAACAACAAATTCTCCACTTAAATTTGTCATTAATTATTAGCAGCAGGCAAATTGACTGCAATCGCCTTAAACGAATTTATGAGAAAATTACTCAAAGTCGAGATAAACATGTAAAATTGTTTAAGAAATTTCTATACACATGCATGTATATATATATAAAATTATTTTATATATATATATATATATATGTATAAATTTTCAGCATAAGATCGCATTTAAATTCGCATTAAGTCTGGCATTATTAGAGCACTAAAACAATTTTCATACAAAAAATGCAACGCTGTATCATATCGTAAAGCAACAAAAAAGCGAGAAAAAACAAAAACAAAAAAAAAAACGAAAAACTAAAACTCAATTCAACATAGCTGGGTCGGTGCCGTTCAACAACCTCAACAACACACACACACATAACAACACACACAACCATACATTTAGAATAGAATATAGTACTATAGTAGGTACAAAACTGCAGCTGCTAGGTTGCTGCTGCAACTACTACAACTACAACTACTACAACAACGTGCAACACATGCGCAAAACGCAAAAATAGTATTTTTGCAGCAAGCAGCAGCAACATCAGCAGCAACATCAGAGGCAGCAGCAGCAGCAGCGGCTGGCAGGCAACACTTGCCGAGTTGAATTTGCAGCGATTTTTCTGGTACTTTCTAGGTTGAGATTGCACAATCGAATCGGTATATGCGAATCGTGTCTGGCTGTGTGCCTAGTATACCTCGTATGCCCAGCTCGATTTGCGCGCCCGTGTGTGTGTGTGAGTGTGTGCAAAAATGTAAATGTATGTGTAAAGCATTTTGGTAGGTTCTTGGCTATTTTTTTGTAATGCTTTTGTAGATTTACTACCATTTGAAATGCGCGTTTTTTCGTTTTTTTTTAGAGTGTTGCATTTGCAACTGGTTTGCCTTCGCCGTTTGCCGCTGTTGTTGCTGTTGTAGGTTTGGGCCAGGTTTTTCGCGAATTTCGAATGCAAATTATACGTGCACATAGATCGAGCAAACGACCGAGCGAGCGAGCGGAGCGCACGAAAAGTGCTCGAAAATGTAATTAGCATAAAGTCAATGCAGGCATGAATTAAATTAAATAATTGCAAATTGAAAATAAAAAAAAAACAAAATTAAACTTATAATAAGGTTATTTTTTTTGTTGTTTTTTTTAATTTTTTTTGCTTTTATATGGTTTTATGTACGTGCCCGGGCAGTGCAAAAGTCAAACATACAAAAGTTAAGTAGGCTTCTTTGAGTATTAGCGAGAAGTTAATTGATTTTCATGAATTTCATAGACTAAGATTTGATTTGTTTATAATTATGTTATGCACTTAAGCTGTAATTACGGTAAATATGCAGTAAAACCTTACAAATGCAATATTATAATTTGAAGGTTTATGCGCAAACAAAAATTAAATTAAGTAAATGTCAAGTCTAAAGCTAATGAAATCTAAAAGAAAATCAGCTGATAAAACAGAATTTTTACCAGATCTCAACAGAGTACTTTAATTGTGGAGTAGTCCTAAATATGTTTACAAATTTCTTGCAAATAAAGACTCCTTAATGAAAGATCCTGAAGATATTAAGCAAAGCGCTCCTCAAACTGTAATCGCAAGCAACGACAGAAGCGCACAAGCCTCAAAATGAATGATTCTTTATAATGTGTTACTCCAGAGCATTCAAGAGCACTCCTTGAAGTTCAAAAATTATACTTCAGTATGAAAATATGAACAACCAGCAATATTATTCCTATAAGAAACATTTGTTTAAATTTTTAGTAACTCTTAAGAAAACTTTAAGCATTAGGTTAAAAATTTTCGGAGTACTCCGAAGTGCTCCTCTGCACTTTTTAATAGGCATTTTGCATTCTGGAGTAAATAGTTTGGAGAATATGTTTTCTAAAGCATGATGAAATTAGACAAAAATTTACACTTTTAAATGGAAAATATTTTTTTTTAATATTGATATATAGTAAACTAAACCTTATAAATGTCAGTGAAATGTTGCTGAAGTCAACAATTTCATTTAAACATTCCTACCAACAATCCAAAATATTGGTTCCCCCCACACACACACACACACACACACACATACACACGCAAACAGTCGACCTAACAAAACCGCACTTAACGCGAACCTACCTCACGGCATAAACACTTCAACCGCACGAAAACAAAATTACAACAATAACAACAACAGCAACAGTAACAGCAAAACAAAAAAACTGAAATAAAGAATCGAGCAATTGCTGCCGCTGCCGCTGCGCGCTTATCAAACAAAGTTAACTTGTAGGTCGCGCGGTCGTTGTGCTGCGCGCCGCAAACAATTTTTACGTGCTGCTTCAGTTCATGCCGAATGCAATCCATGCAACCGAAAAAAAAAACAAAAATCAAAGAAGAAGAAGAAGAAGAAGAAAAAGCAAAACAACAAACCAGAAAACGAAAAACTGGGAAACACTGGCAACAGCGAACAGCGAACGAAAAAATGGGTACAACAAGAAAATTATGTTAGGGTATACTGCCTGCCGTAGGTAGGCAGAGGTACGCGGCGACAACGACGACGGCGACGTCGACGATTCGTTTGGAGTGAAATGCAAAATGAGGCGACTACGACGACGCGGTGCAATGAACCCGCGATAGCAGCAAATACACTTCAAGTCGGACTTAATAGCTGCACAAAAAGTCCGAGACCCAACTGCGGTCTATGAATGTCTCGCTTAACGTTAGAGAATTCACATTTTTGTGGGCAACAAATTTTTATCGATTCTAATGAAAATTTATTTGCAACATAAATCAAATTTTATTCAACCAAATAAAATTAGAAAAGTTATACAAATTGACAACTTTGAGTAATCCAGAACTCTGTATTATAAAATTGTATTTCATTCAAATTTGTACAACAAAAATGTTTAGCTCAAAAGCTGAGTTATTGGCACAACCAAAGTGTATTTGCAACAAATGCTAAATTAACGCTTTTCTTCAAGTGTGGTCAAAGCTTGCATATCATTACAAATAATAAAAAAAAAATGGCCGCTGCCGCTGATGTCGTCGATGATTGTCGTCGCTCAGTTGGACGATCGGTCGGTCGGTTGGACGATTGGACGGCCGTCATCGTCGTCGTCGACGTCGCTTGTGCAATTGTTTCTATCAATTGCAATGCGAGGCGGCAACTCGAGTCGAGTCGATTCGATTCGAGTTGAGTTGAGGCGAAACAGACCACTGATTAGGCGTAAGATTTACAGCTAATCCATGTTCAAGTATTGTAATATTTTATACGCATTTAATACAAGTACATGTGTGTGTGTGTGTTTGTGTGCGTGTGTGCGTGTGAGGCACATGCCCGCACGTTATAATGCTAGTTGCAATTTCTGCTGCTGCTGCCGCTGTCAAAAGCGACTATGACGAATGTTTCGCACGATTAAACGCAGTCAGTTTGAATTACACACACACACACATGTGCATAACACACACAAATGCACTCGCTTTGCGAAGGGTTATTGACCGGGCGGCACACAATTAGGTTAGCGGTAGTTGTTGATAAGCGCCGTTCTTTATTTTTCATTTTTTTTTTTATTATTTTGTTGCTGTTATTGTTCGCTGGGCTTATCAATTCCGTGGGGAATTTTTGTGCGATTCTTGGTAAAAAAAAATAATTTGAGCTTTTAAGCGTACATTTATGTGGTTTAACTGAAGTTAAACACTGCAAATGCACTTTGAGTGTACAAGTAATCAGGGATTTGAAGTTGAAAATAGTTTTGTGCTAGTTAGAACTAATCAAGTAAGCGTATTTATTTGGGTTTTCCAGTTAACTCATAGCAAACCTTATAAATGCTTAGAGTATTTTTGACAAAACCATAGAAATGTCGGATTGTAAATTCTATTTATAAAAAGTATATAAATATATAAATACTTTTTTAACATAAATTTTTAATTTTTTTTAATGTTTCCATAAGTTTCTAAAAGCTAAACCTTATAAATGTTAAGCGAAATCGTATGCTGTTAAATGTTTTCAACGAAATTTTCTTTTAATCTTGAACGAAAAGTTGAAATATTTGAGTTGTTTATTTTTACTTTCAGATAATAATTTAATTTCTATTAACAAATTGTACAAAACCTTACAAATGTCAATGGTTTCATTTTATTGAATGACTTTATTTTAACTCTATGTTAAAAATGTCCACATAAAACACGCCCACTGAGTGGTGTAAACAATTATTTTCTATTATTTAAATTTATTTTAAGTACGTTAAACCATACGAATGCAATCACATTTAACAAATTATATCAAATTTTCTGATTGTACTTACTAAATATTCGGTATATTAAATTCAACGCTTACCTAAAAAGAAACAACAAGAGAAAACAAGAAAATTAGAAAACTGTTATACATATAGAACAATTTAGCATTTAGTTGGTTTTAAAATAAAATACATTAGCACACGATTTCGGCGCCAAGTCCTACAAATGTCAAAACATAAAATGCCATCAGCACATTTACCCGTTTGCGTTTACCCGAAAATATGTTTTGCATTAAATTTGGTTACCAGAAATACAAAAAAAAAAAAAAAAAAAGAGATACAAAAAAAAACGCTTGCAAAAATTTCGCGCGCCAGAATTACGCTGCCAACGCACATGCTTGAACGCAACTCGTTGCTTGGCCTACCGCAGCAAGCAAGTAGCTTTGCTTTATTGCTTGTCCGCTTGCTGGCCCTGTTAATTAAGTGCAATTAAAACAGTTTTCCGGCGCTGCCTAAAAATAGTGCAAAATCTGCTTACGGACGCATACGAAATTTCGACTATGCGAAAAGTACAAGCGTGCTTGACGGAAACAGAATTTGTCGTACACTTTTCATTTCGCGCATAAATTCGAAATGTTTTTTTTCCTATTTTATTATTGGGTACTTCAGCGTCTGCAGTAAAAATAACATGTGTAAAAAATTTGTGTGCATTCATTAAATGGGTTAAGCATGCAGACGAACGAGCGAGCTAGTGAGTGTATGTGTGTGTGTGTGTTTGTGGCGGCAAGTATACAAAGTTTGTCATCAAGCATGACGTGTAATAATGATGGCGGCATTAATTCCGCTGATGTTGTTGTTACATCTTGTAAGTTAGCTAAGGCAGTGGTTCTCAAAGGCGGCATTTGAAGATATGTTGCAGGAAGTCGCAAAAGAGTGCTAGCCAAGCATGTGCTTGAGGACTTTTTTTAATTTAATCATCAAATTTTTTAAAGATGATTATTAATTTTTAGTAAAAATTTAATAAATTTCTTGTAGATGTTTATGAAAAAATCTTATGCTTGTCAAGCATGTAAACATAGAATTTTTTTAATCGAAAAAAAAAACTTACAAATGTATGTAAAGTTCTTAAAGTAATTTCTGTTAAATTATTCTTTTGGAAATAAATTTGAAAAATAAAATTATGCTTGTCAAGCATATGCTTGAAATCGAAATTATTTAAAAATGTGCAACAAAACCTTTTCTAAAGACGCATACACTAATAATATTTACTGTATTGTTGAAAATAAAAAATCGTGCTTGTCAAGCATGTGCTTGAAAACCATTTATTTTAATAATTTTGTTGTTATTAATTATAGCGGCAATTGAAAATTTGCACAGTCAAGTGAATTTGAAATTGTTTAGCCTAGGCTTGTCAAGCATCTCTTGCACTTTACGCCTTTTTGGGAAAAAATAAAACAAAAACCTGCAAACATTTACCATAACTTGTAATGACATTTTCAACACCTTTTGCTGCTGCTGTTGTTGCTGTTGTTGCTTGTCAAGCCTCACCTCGCGCGCTCGCAAATGTCACTCACTCGATCGATCGCTCGCTCGCGTCAGCTAGTCAGTAAGGCAGTCAGTAAGGCAGTCAGTCAGTCGTGTGAAAATATTAACCTAATAATTCATAAATTGCGAAAATGAACCGAAACTTTGCAATCTCTCAACTGACGTTTTAGCCTAGCTCTAGCTCTAGCTAGTACACATATCTACTTAAATTAAATAAAATTACTTTGATAGCCTTCAGAAATTCTTGTGCTACAAATCTGGTACAATCACCTTAGGCAAGCAATAACCTCAGACGAAGAAACAAGCCTGCCTGCCTCTGCCTTTGCCTCTGCGCTCTGTATGCTTGTTTGTTCGTTTGTACAACTACAACAACACCAACAACAAAAACAGCAACAAAAAAACGTGACTACATTCGTTCGAATTTTGAGATTTGCACAAATTCAATTGCATTTAATGGGCAAAGTGTCCCTGCCCCTCGCGCCCCCCTCCAAACCCCCTCTGCACTACTCAACATTAAAAAAGCTAAGATTTAACAATTCAAATGCAATCGATTTCAAGCAAAAAAAAAACATATACTAAGTGTGCTTCTATTCAAGCACAGTAACAAAAACAACGATAACAACAAGCATCACAAGTGATTCAAATTTGAAACGAGTGCAGATTCGGTGCGCTTCGATTTGAAAATAACAACAACAACAACATCAACAAAAACAACGATAAAAAAAAATTTGAATTAGGCGGCACAAATGCAATCCATTAGGCGTAGGTACCTACCTACCTAACTTTTAAGTTTCAAGCATATACCTTTCAAGCATATGTTTGCTTGTTTGTTTGTTTGCTTGTTTTTTTCTTTTTGCCATTTGACAAAATTCAAATTGACAATTAAAAAAAATTGCATTTTTAGAACAAGCACGAACGAACGAACAAGCAAGCAAGCGAGCGAGTGAGTGAACAAGCACAGAAATCATTCACCTCAAAAAAGTTCAAAAACTTTTTACAAAAGTATCAAATTTTGCGCTGAGCGTTAAGAAAACTAACAACAACAGCAACGGCAGCAGAAAAGTGCGTTGATTGACAGCCAGCCGGGCACGTCAAGCAGCAGTAGCAGGCAGCAGCAGCCAACCTCGCTTGCTTTGCAGTAGCACAAGCAGCAGCAGCGGCAACAGCATCCGAGCTTGAACAACAATTGTAAATTTCGTTCGTTGTTGTATGCAAATTTTGTTGAAAAATGCATTTTGCTTTTGTTGTTGTCAATTTTTTATTTTTTTTGTAATTTTTTTTAGGTCAAAAAGCAATTGACACTTGGGCTGATGTGACTAATTTTCATGGCGTTTGCGTTGTGGCGTACTTGAACGCGCCTATAAGTGTGCTTGAGCGATATTAATACAAACGAAAAAAAAAATTAAAAAAAAAAAACGTTTACGCGGATAAGCATACAAAAATTCGTGTTGACAGCTGGTGTGAACTGCTTTTTTTTTGTTTCTTTCCAATTGAGCAGTCATTTGTGAAATTTGCTGCGGCGGTTCAACGGGCATGTTTCAATGTGCTTGACAAGCACAAGTGTTATTCAATTGTTTTCAACAATTTTAAACGGTTACTAAAATGCTGTAAACTAAGTTAATGTGTGGTTTAAATACATTTTGTTCGGTTATTTTAGAACAGGAGAGCTGTCCAGCGCATGCTTGACAAGCATGAATTAGTTTTTGTGTTTCCATTAACAAAAAATTTATGAAAATTTAAAGTTTTTTCAAAGTAAGAGTTTAATAGTTTTTCCAATAGTTTACAAAAAAGTCTAAAAGCACATGCTTGAACAGTGTGCTTGATTAGTCATTATGGTAATCAAAAGTTTTATCTTTAAAAAATAGTTAATACATCTCAATTGTAAATTCTCGAACTCTGCTTGTGTGTATGAGGTTGCACCATATCAAGCGCAAGCATCAAATTACCATACTACAATACTTATGCTTGTCAAGCACGCGTCTTTAATCGCTTTTTGCCGCCCGAAAATTCATATTATTATCATGCCGATAAGAATTACCACCCGAACTAAGTTACTTGGTCGATGGGGGCGCGAGGGAGTTGTTTGCTGCACATTTGCATGCTTGACTTACATGCTTGAAGTCGTCGTCATTCTTGCACATATTCGGAAAACTAAAAATGCAAATTTTCAACGCGCTATTTTAGCCGAACGAAAATGTATGCTATCAGTGAAAAATATGGAAAAGAATAAGAAGAAGAAAAAGCCCACCACAAGCTTAGCGCTAACTCAAGCCTAATTTGTATGCTTGAAGCCTATGAGCAAATATAAAATAAAATAAAAAATTGTATAAGGAAAACCACAATTAAATATCAATCACGCGAAATACCGCCAGAAACCGAAGCGAAACAAAACGACGATATCAACAACAACAACAAAAGGCAACCGAAAAATATAAAACAAAAAAAAATTGCAAAGCCCGAACGAAACGAAACGAGTGAACGACTGAAACGGGTTCATTAAACGCAGCTAACCTAACCTAGCCTAAGCTAACCTAAAACTAAAACTTGAAGTCGAAGTCGAAGCCGAAAAACCTAACCTAAGACAAATTTACGCGAGTTGCGGTAGTAGTTCGCGAATGCGAGTGTGTGCGTGTGTGTGTATGAGTGTGTGTATGAGTGTGTAAGCCACATATGTATGTGCGGCGCATATTAAAGCCGTTATTTTATTTTATTTCGGACACCGACATTTTTATTTCTTTTGCGACTGCGACTGCGGCTGCTGTTGTTGTTGTTTTTGTTGTGCGCTATTATTATTATTGTTCTTGCCTTTGTTGTTGTTATTGTTGTTGTCATCGTCGTTGCCTTCTAAACTTCATCTACATTTTAAGGCGGCAGCGCGCTGAGGTACAGCAACGCCAACAACGATTTTGATTATTTCAATTACGGAAAGTAACCGCCGAAAGGAGGTATTCGGTTATTTTTGCAAAAAATGAAAGAACCGGTTATAATTCCTAAATTTGTTTTTTAAATAATTTTATAATTTTTTAATAGTAAGTTATTATAAAAAAAAATAATATAAATTTTTTGAATTTTTAGTCGGTTTCTTGACAAAACTTCTCTTAAGTAACCGGTTACTTTTAACCGATTTTAAAGCAATAAATAACAAGCATGCTTGCAATGCTTGCAGCCAGCAATTGCAACTATTACGGACCCTGGCCTGGCTTGAATTAATGCAATAACAGCGCGAGCGCGCAAAAAAAAAAAAAAAAACGACGCCAAGCCAATGGCCAAAATGTACAGTTACTTTTTCGTACATTCGAAAAGTATTTGCCACATACGTGTGTATGTGTGTGTGTGTTGGTGTGACAAGCATGTGTGTGTGTGTGTGCGTCTGTGCTTGAAGTAAAACTAAAGTTAGAAAGGCAAATGACCGCTTAACGCAAACCAAAAAATAAAATAAAATAATAAAACAAAAAAAAACAACAACAAAAAAACGCATACAAGCTCACGCACACAAGCACAGAGATAGATAGCTGCAAAAGTGCGTAAGTGCAGCCAACTTCATGGTATGGTTTGTCGCGGCGACCGCCTTTCGCATAATAATTATGCAATAAAACGCCTGAGTACTACAACAAAAACAACAACAACAATTACTACTACTTATTCAATGCTTTGATTATGTTCAAGCATGCTTGTTGTTGGCTTGCATTGGCTTGTTGTGTGTGTAAATCACTTCCGCCACAAATCCGTCGCAATGACCCGTTGTTTGCTTATATGCATTGTTTATCACGCAGACAGACAGGCAGGCAGGCACACGTCATCATTTGCGAACATAATTCACGCACAGACATACGGCAGGTATTTGTGATATTTTGCTTGTCAAGCATGTGTCATGAAATATGACAAAAACTGATTGGAGTCATAAATAAATGAAGTTTTACTCATATCAATTGAAATTTTAATAATATAATAATATTAAAAAAAAATGGATTGCTTGTCAAGCTCATGCTTAATGTTTTCTTGTATGCTTGACAAGCACTTGAATTTATGAAATTTTAAAATTGAATCCAGTGAGGGAAAAATTTAAATTGAAAATAAATAATAACATATTTTGAAAACAAGCTTTGTCAAAGTAAAACATCAAATGTGCTTGACAAGCATGGGTTATATTTAAGCAAGTATGATTTTTCATTTGCTTATTCTATAACAAAAAAAAAATTGGCCATACAAAAAATTTATTTAATTTTTTCAACAATGTCAGCTTGTCAAGCATTTCTCTTTATCCTTTTCTTTATTTGCTTGACAAGCTTGGATTTCTACAAACTTGAATTCATACTTTTATTGTACAATAACTTTTGAGATTTTCTGAAAATACTAGCCAAAATTTTAATTAGATTTTCCGAGCTTGTCAAGCTTTGTTTTTAGTTAGTTGAAGCTTCTCCGTCAAGCTCCGTAATATTCGCAAATTTGTATAGTTATACAAAATGTTTACCAAATAGTTACATAAAATATTCAAATCGAATAAATTTCGTATCGCGCATGCTTGACGTCGAGCTTCAAGCATGTCATATCACTTGACTAAAAATTAATTACTTCAAGAAAGAAGAAAAAAAAACGAAAAAGTCAATTTGTAATAAACTCGGAAAAGGCTTAACCAAAAGTTATTTAAACCGGAAAGACAAAAACAAAAAAAAAACAAAAAAAAACAAATCCGAAATACCAATCAAACTGTCAAAAAGTTGCCGCGAAATAACCTCATTTAACAATGGCGTCCTTAACACGCGATCTGACACCAAACTGGAGCACAGCACATACCTAAACTGTGAAAAACTGTGTCAAAAAACTTCGACTGCTGCTTCAAGAAAAAACAACAACAAAAACAACAACAACAAAAACCCAAAAAACGAAACGAAACAAAACAAAAAAAAACACACACACAAACGACTTGAAAGAACTTTTGCAACGAACCAAAACAAAAGAAGTCAATGACTTCATTCTTCTTCAATTTTTTCTTCTGCGCGAATGTGAACGACTTTTGTATTTGTGATTCTTTTCTTTTTCATTCTCTGCTTCTTCTTCTTCTTCTTATTCGTCACCGCAACAAATTTACTGTGAAATCGACGGCTAAATGCGACAAACTTCATTGTTTGCAAAAAAAAAAAAAAAGAAAAAATTAACGAAACAAAACAAACAGAAAAGAAAAGAAATTTACTTATTACAAGAATTTAGCATTTAGCGCAATTTTAAATTTGCTCGAAGTCGAAAAGAGAAAAAACAATGAAAGAAATTTAAAAAAAAAAACCCAAATAAATTTCCATTTACAAATTAATTGCTTGGCTTAAAAGCGTTTGCACTGAATTGTGGTGAATCTTAACGAAGCGACACTCGAGAGTTGAAATTGTTTGTGGCTCTGCTGAAGCTGACATATCCCACACCAAAGGCAATTAGACCTTTGAATTTTAATGGATTAACTTGTGGTGAGATAACTACAACTGCAATTCAACTGACATTGTTAGTAAAATCAAAGAAAATAACTGCAATGTGGTTAACATAAATGGTTGAGCTCCAGTTCAATTCATTAAAAACTATCGTAAAATGTAGTCAAAAATTACTACACGCATAATTGCAACTGTTTTAAATAATTTCAACTGATTCATGTCTGGTTCTATCAGTCCAGGTATGAATGGACTAAAATCTTTCAAACAGTTGAATTTATTTGTGTAGTCATTTTTGACTACTCTAGAGAGATCGAGTGATTAGAAATTTTGCTGGCCGATGTGAATGATAAAATTTTCAGTCGATGTCAATAATCGGTTACTACAGCTCGTATACATTTTGCACAAGAAACTACCGCAAAATGTAGTAGAAAATAACTACACACATAAATTCAACTGCATCGCTTGCCCGCGTTGAGTTATCAATTTAGAATTATTTTATTATTAATATTTGTTTTTTTTTTTGCAGTCTTTCGCAATTGTGCAATTGAGAGCGACGCGCTAAAATAGTGTTTAGCTAAAAGCTTAGTCTATTTTTATTATCTCTCGTGCGCTCGTTACTCTCAAGCGGCGCAGCGCTGCGCAGCTCGCGCGGCTCGACGACAAGCAATCATTAAGCACAAAAGTGCATTGCTCCACTTACGCAGTTGACAGTTCAATAGCCGCCCAAGTGGCATACACGCTATTTTCGTGTGTAGGTATGCATGCATGCGTACATGTTGTAGATGTGTGTGTATGTGTGCATTTGGTTAGCTGTCAAAGTGACAGACAATTGCTAAAATCAAAACGAAAAAAAAAAAAACTGCCAAAAGTGCATTGCCGCTATTTTCCAACAATTAAAAAAGTTGCAATTGAAATTTGAATTTATTTGTGCATTCGAAATGTTGTCATTTAAAGAAAAAAAACTGAGCTGTCATAAATGACAGTTGCACTTAAAATTCACATTTTACTGGTAAGAAAAAATACATAATTCATATTATTATGAATTTTTGTTAACTTAACCAATTTTTATTGGGAAAAAGTAGTGACGCACGATATTTTGCGACAAAAAGAAAAAGAAATAAAAAAACGCAATCTGTCAAAATGACAGCCTTTTGGTTTGTTGTTGTTGTTGGTTTTTTTTTAAGCGCTTGTGTTGTAAGCAAAAAATACATGGCACAGGTAAAGCATAAATCTTGCTTTAAGCCACACACGAAAACAACAGCAATAACAACAAAAACAACAACAACAACAAAGTCTGACATGAGTCAGAGTTGTTTACTGGAAATCGGTGATAAGCTTTATCAGCAGCGCGTTTGCATATTGTTATTGTTGTTGCTTTTTGTTGCAAATTAGACATACATATATATTTTCTGACAGTTGACAGTTGGCAAAAATTAAAATTTAGTTTAAAATAAAGAAGTTTATGTTTGCTAAATAAAAATTTAAACAATTTAACAAGTTTTAAAAATATCTCAAATTTTTATAAAAAAAAAAAAAATTATTATTTGACAGTTTTGACAGTTATTAACATCTAATCGAATAATTACAAAATTAAAATAAAATCTAAGTCAGTCTTGCGATAGTCGTTTGCCATTATTTTGACAGATTCGACAGTTAATATTGCTGTCATCCTAACAGCAACATAAGTAAAAAGCAATGTAAAGAAAAATTATTGTAATTTTTTGTTGCTGTTGTACTTTTTTTTTTAGCTGCTCTAACGTCAAAAGTGTCATTTCCTGTTAGTCACATGGTTGCATGCCAAAAACGCATTTATTTAGGCCTGCCTGCCTGCCAGCCGCGCCGCGTCGAGCCACATTCCCATGACGTAAGCCAAGTGTTGCAGCGGCAGCAGCAGCAGTGAACATGCAACATTTCTCAACATGGCAACATGCGAAAAAACAACAACAACAACAGCACAAAAACAAAAAAAATTATTTTAAAAAAAAAACGCGTGCTTTCTTTCTCGCATTTTCGCCACGCCGTTGTCACACACATTTGGCGGCAGCCGCCATATTGCTTTCTAATGCAATGGCGCACACATGAACATACGCAAACACACAAACGCAAACACACAAACGCACACACACAAACGCACACACACACACACACACACGCATATTCTAGCAAAAGAAGAAGCGCTAAATCGCACAAATTGTGCAAATTGCATTTGAAAACGTCATCGACCTCTCGCGCGGCTGTGCTGCCGCAATGAAAGTACCGTACCGAAGGAGTGCAATGACTTTCGCACGCAGTAGTATTGCGTTTTTGTTGTGTGAGCAGTAGCAGAAGCAGAAGCAAGAGCGCGAGCGGAAGGGTACGAGTGTTCGAGTGTTGTTGTTGCGGCGTGAAGAAGATGGAAATACGAGAAGCAGCAACAAATATTCATCAAATTTGCAATGGCCACAAATAAATAAATGAATAAATGAGAACAACAAACAAGCAGCAACACCAACAGCAACAAACATAGCAACAACTATGACGAGTTAAGAGAGCAAGACTTGCAGCCAGGGCTGGCGAAATTTAAATTCTTAAGTAAGAAAATATTTTCAAAGCAAATTTTATTTTGAGCCCACAAAAGACTTGAAATTTTCTATTTTGCATGCGATTTTTAAATAAAAAAATTACAAAGGAATATATTAAAAAAAAATCGAATTTGGCAGCCCTGCATCGAATAGAAAGAAGAAGAAGCAGCAGCAAACCGCAAAAGTCGTTTTGCACGAGGCTGCAGTGAGGAGGAGCTGCATGCTCGCAAAGTTCATTCACTTTTCGACGTTGTCGTCGTCGACTTCTTCGTTGCAGCAAAAAGAAGAAGAAGAAGACAGAGCAGCAACGGCAACAGCAGCTGTAGGCAGGCAACAACAAATTCAGGTTTACGAGTAGGCGCTCTCTCATCATTGACAGCCTTCCCCCGCCCCGCTATCATGTCAGGCAACAAACTTTTTCACTCTCTCATCCAAAAGCGCTGCAGTTGCACGCTCTGATAGGTTCGTTTGTTACGTGTTGGCTTGCATTTCAATTCGTGTTGCATGCAGCAAAAGAAGCGCGCATGTTGCATTGCCGTGCGCGACTCTGTGTGTGTGCGTGTATGTGGCGTGTGTGTGTGTGTACAACTTTTTCCTGTCCGCTGTGCTTGAATGTCTTCGCTCTTTGCTGTTGGTTGGATTATTCAATCATCGTTATGTCAGTCAAGAGAGCCCCTCGACGTAATACACTCGAAAAAAAATTAAAGCAACAGTGAAAAAAATTTTTTTTTTTTAAAAGTTCGGTACATCACAAAAAAAGTAAAATTAACACTTAAAAATATTTTTTACATTTTTTGTGACACTCAGAGTTAAATAAATTTTTTTTCTAAACTTTAAAAAAATTTGTCAATTTAATTTCTCTCTACTTTGGTTTCTTTTTGTGTGCAACAACTTCTTCTAGCGAAAACGTCATCGACCGCCAACAGCAACTAGCAACAATATCAGGTAATAGCAAAAGAAGAACAAGAGCTGGGAGCGGTGGGCGAGGGAGAGGTAACAAATGCAATAGCAGCGCAGCACGTTAAGTCACCAACACGACACATCGCGCCGGTCATTGCACTCGACTGCAGCAACATCATTATCATTATCAGTGGTTGGCAATACTGGTGTCAAATGTTGCTGCTGCTGCTCCTGATGTTGGTTACTCTTTTTTTCATGCTGTTTTGTTTTTCGCTAATTCAGTTTACTTTTTGTTGTTGTTGTTGTTGTTCTTGTATCATTTATTGTAAAAGTGGTTTTATCACACGCGCCAAATGACACCCAACCAGTCCCACAGCGCACCCGAATTGTTGCTTCCGGTCCGTTGCTGCAATCGTTGACAGTTAAGATCGAAATTGTTGTTTTCGGCTTGGGGTCTCTTTTATTTAGTGAATTTTTTGATTTCTTTTTTTTTTAGTCCACAAGTTTTTGAAGTTTTTCAAGCAGTGACTCATGTCCAGTTTGCGAAAGAGTTGATGTCTGTCTTCGGGGCGTTTTTTTTTGTATTTTTTTTTAATTGAGCGTATTACTTTAGGAATTCTATGCATAATATTTGAGAGATATTAGAGAGACAATTTTTGTTTTAAACAATTTTTTTGGTTAATAATCTTTTTTTTTTGTAATTAAGCCTTTTCTTTTTATGATATAAACTTAAAAAATTTATTTATTTACCATCCATTTTTTTTCGCTACTAACCCGCTGCTCTCTCCTACTCTTTTTGTAATATCTCTCGCTCTTTGGCTTTGATGTTGTTGTTGCTGTTTTGTTTGTGCCACTCAACGAAATCTAACCTCAAACTGTGGCTTTTGCATTTGCCGCCATAGTTATTATCTATTTTACTGCTACAGCAGCCACAACAACAACAACAACAA
>OX421845.1:3025081-3075081 GCA_949127995.1 Suillia variegata
TTTTAACCCAGTTAAGAGTCGTTCACCTCTTGGTGCTGCCACTGCTGCTGCTACTGCTGCTGCTAGGCTTTGGCTGGGTTCGTTGTCGACAGCAGAGGTAGCAGCAATTGCCGCTGCTACCCTTAAAATATTTCGGGGGTGAGTGCTGCTGTTGCGCGTTTTGTGGCTGAGCTTAGCTTTTCATTTCATTTCGATTCAGTTCCGTTCGAGTTTTGTTTTGTTACGCTGTTTTTTTTTTTGTTTTTTTGCTTTATGTTTTGTGGTGTTGCCACTTGGGGGTTGTATTTGAATTTGTTTAAAAACGTGTAGTTGGGGTGGCGGCATTTGTTCAGGGATTTATGACTGGGGTGAGGGTCACCTTTTTGCTACCGTTGCGCTTTGTCTAATCTTTTGAATCGTTGCCTTTCCTAATTGCTCTGGTGGCCCCAACTTAATTGCTTTGGGGTCGTTTTTTTCTTCTTCTTCTTTTTTTGCTAGTCGTGCGTTAAGAAAATTTTTAATTTATTTGGGCAAATTGTTTTCGACTTTTTTGACTCTTCGGCGAATTTGAATTTTGAATAATTTTTATT
This sequence comes from Suillia variegata, assembly GCA_949127995.1. NCBI lineage: Eukaryota > Metazoa > Arthropoda > Insecta > Diptera > Heleomyzidae > Suillia > Suillia variegata. The sequence goes on from OX421845.1 coordinate 3,025,651, forward strand.
TTTTTTATGATCCCGATTTGAAATGAAGAATTAAAATTTTTTTACTACATTTCCAAATTTAAAATTTTTTTTTTTCTAATTATTGATTTTTTTTAAATAAATTTATTCACCAAAATACTTTGTTTAAATTTAAAATTCTAACTTTTAAAATAATTTTATCCCATATAAAAAATTTCCAATAATTTAAATCTTATTTTATTAATTTATAAATTGTCCTTAAAATTTCGTTTTAACTTTTTAAACTAAATGAAAATTTTCCAACAAATTTAAAATGTAAAGACAACAAAATCCAAATAATTTTCAAACTTATTCAACATTAAAAAAAGATTTTTCGAATGAATATTTTTTTCGAAATTCCTCAACCTAGTTTGAATACATTCAACTCAACTCAACTGAACTCGCCTTCGACGATGCTACGCTGGCGCTGGCAACAACGCAAGGCAACACATAAAAAACGAAAAGAAGCTTTTTCGACCCACCGCCAGCCAGCCAGCCAACCGACCCACCCCACTTTGCATTGACGTCAGAAAAGTTTTGTGCCCGTTCTTGTTATAAAGCAAACGAAACGATGCTTCGAAATTTCGAACATAACAAATTCGAATTAAAGCTTTCGGTGAAAAAAAAAAAAAAATTTAATTAATTAATGTAGCATACTTTTTATTGTAACGAAATGCCTGAAAGTATGCTATGCTTTTGTGATTTTTATGTTCTCACTTCGAATTCGAATTTAATTTTGCTTCTGAACTTTTCTGTAGTGTTGTCAACTTGCATTGAACAAATAAGATCGGCCGCTTTGCCGCTCTCTCTCTCTCACAACGACTGCATTTTATGCAAAAAAAAGAGCTGAAAATTTAGAAAATTCCGTCCGTCCGTCAGTTCTAAAACACTTTTTCCACTTTTTTTACTACGGAAATTTATGATTTACTACGATTTGGTTCATCATTCACTACGCAATCGCATTGCTATGGTCCGAACCCTGCCAACGAGTCATCGTAACCTAAATAGCAAGAGTGCAATGAACTCTTTGTAGGCAACAGGGCACTGACTGACATACACACTTGCACATTAGTTGGCAGGGTTGCAAATGACGTTGGCTGTGCCAAAGCATACCCTAAATAGACTTTGTGGTGGATTTTCATTCTGGTTTAGTTCTTTTGTTTGCTTTTCGCTTTTGTATTATTTTGCAATTGCATTTTCGTTTTTGGTTCATCGAACAAGTGCAAATTGAAAAATAATTTTCGTTTGCAAAATAAAAAATTTGGGTGAAAATTGGAAATACTTTAGCGAATTGGAAAATTCTAAAAATTTACAATTGAAATATGGGAAATATAGGAACAAACTTAGTTTTAAAATTATGTACAATAAATCAATCAAATTTGTTTAAGCCAATTTATGAATAAGCTTTTAAACCTTCCTGAAACAACAAACTTCACATGTACCAAAGTTTATGAAAATCCGTGCAGCGGTTTAAGCGTTATTCGCCCGCCCGCCCACTAACAAGACAAAATATTAACCTTAAATGATTTTGTTAGATATAGAACAGAAATAATAAAAAAGTTAGTAAATACAAAAATTTTAGATATAGTAATCAAAAAGGAATGGCCTGCCTCCCTGCTTGCTTTTGTAGTTCTCAGTGAGTTTTGTGTGCCCCCACGGCAAACACAAACAAACCCGGATTTGGTGAGTATTCGAGCCAAATGCACGACAAAATACAAACTACGAGCCCCGAACCGAACGAATTCAGTTCGTTTGCTCGCTCAACATTCGCTCGCTCACTCTGTCAGTCGTTCAAGTGCATTCGAGAGCATTCACCCCGTGCGTTGGACGGACAGGCAGATAGACAGACAGACAGACAGACAGACAGACAGACAGACAGACAGACGAAAATGCATACACACTGATACGAAATACACTAATACAAATAAATGTAGAAATGTTGGGCAACACGAATCGTAACGAGAAAGGCAGAGGCAGAGGCGGAGGCGGATGCGGAGGCAACAACAAAGGCAGCAAAAGTGAAAGAACAGGGAAAAAAGCGTGAATTCAATTAAACTGAGTAAGGGAGATGCAGTGGGAGGGAGTAGAGGGCAACAAACAGATGAGCTCAAAGAGGGCAAATTGCAAAATATCCCAAATTTTTTTTTTCGGAAATTTTGCAATTTAAGGGCTGGAAGAGCAAAATAAAATTGAGGTGGGAGGGAGGTTACAGTAAATGTAAAAAAAGAAGAAGACATATATTTTAGAATGTAAAGCGAAAAACAAAAATATAAATTTTTAAGCACGAAAAAGTTAAAGAAATTAAAAAATGTAATAAGAAAAATTAGGGAAAACAAGGAAAGTAAAAAAAAGTTTAACGAATATTGGATTAAATGGAAATGAAAAATAATAATCTACAAATAAAGCAAGAAAAAAAATATACCCTAACCTGCATCAATGTGCGATAACGAGAAAGTGCCAACAACGCGCACTCACACAAACACACTTACACTATATTTACACACACACATACATATGAATGTACTTTTTAACTTTGCTTTGGATTGGTTCATAGCAAAAAAGAAAGAACGAAAAAGTAAAATAACAATTGTATTAAAAAAAGAAAAAAACTAAAAATAACGTGCAACACTGGCGATAAAAATACAAATCCAAAACAAGAGCGAGAAAAAAACCCAACGCGAGTTGGCAGCGAGAAACGTGACCGCGGGCGCGCATTTAACACGCCCATGCCCTATTGAAACAGGCAGGCAGGCGGGCGGGCGGTCGTATGAGCAGTGATAAATGTCCCGAAAAAAAAATTCCAAGCAACACTAACAACTATTTAAATGCTGCTTATCAATTATTTTTTGTTCTTGCACGCCCATTTTCCAGCAAGCGAACCGAACCAGAAACAAACAAAACGAGCAAAACGAAAATAAATAAGTAAATTCATAAGTAAATAAAGAAATGTCAGTGATATGTCAGTCAGCATTGCTTCATTTCCTTTGGACTTGCTGCTCTACTCTACTGTCCAAGAATGCATTCTGCAATCGATTATGGAATTTTTCGGTTTTATTTTTACTTTTCGATTTGACTTTTTTAGTGTCTGCAGGAGACTAATGACCCCTGACGTTGAGAATAGGGGCGATGATATCAACCGGGGGGAAATTAGGTAAAATGTGTTGTTGATGTATGGAAATTCTTCGTCTAATGAAAAAATTGCTTTTGAGTAGTTTTCCGATAGAAAGAAAAATGTATGTATATAAGAAAAACCTTACGTAAGTCGAACGAAAACAACAGAAAAAGTAGTTAAAAATGTAATAATTTAAAATTAAAATTTTAGGGATTTAATTAAACGAATATAATAAATTCTGTCTAAAATGAAATTTCTAAATTTTGACTAATTTTTGCAGTTAATTTTTGCAATTAATCACACAATATATCACCAGCTTAATTAGCATAAATTAATTATGCCGCATATAACGTTAAACGAACTTCCTCAATTCAACAGCAATTTGTAGTAAATTTTGACAGCTTTTCGCAGTTTGTTTCAAATAAATCAACAACAAATTAAGCCACAAACAACGAATGAAACCAGTCGATGGTATCTAATGTTAGTTGAAATAGTTACAATTGTACCTACAATAATATCACTGCTATTGGGCGCTCATAACAATCATATGCAACATAATTGTTCTCCTCATGAACGCAATGCGTCCGTCCACCCCAATCAGAAAAAAAAGCCGAAATATGGGTGCATAGAGAGTGATTTGAGCGAGAAGAAACGAAACGAAAAAAAAAACTCATCAAGGGTGACTTGAAAACCACGTACAGCGGCGGCGACTGAGAATAAAATCCAACACGAAATTAAAACTATTTAGTGTAGAGCGCTGCTGTCGGGCGCTCTCTCGTTGTTCGCTCTCTTGAACTCTTCGTAAAGTTGACATTGAACGAGTTCATTCACATCGCGCGCGCCTGGTCAATTACCGCACAAAACCGACGATGAAAACGAAGCAGAAACAGAAACAGAGAACAGAACTAAAAAGCATAAAATCAAAGGAAAATAACGCAAAAGAGTAGTCGAAAAAAATAACAAAAAATAAAAATATGCGATATAATGAAAAATAAAAGAATAATGTAAAAAAAGAAAGAAAGAAAGAAATACAATGTGATGAGCGCAAATGTATGTATATATGTAGGTGAGTGAAAGAAGAGTGGCGTAGGTAGAGAGGCAGTCAAGTGTTACCAATATGCTATCATGTATGTTGTTGCTGTTGCTGTTGTTGTTGCTGTTGTTGATAATATTGTGACTGACACACATACTAAAAATGTTGCGCGCCAATGCAAAAACACTTTAAAACTAGCAAGAGAATAATAATCTTTGACTAAGCCGAAGCTCAAATACCCTGGGCATAGTTTTAATCCAAACTTGTTTATGCACTTGGAGAATACAAGTGCACACACCAAATTTCGTCGAGGGTCTACGCATGCCTACCATGACGTATGGATGTTACAAATGGAAGACCAAACTCGACATACTCCACGGTTTGTGCGTACGCTTGGTATAGGGTATAAGTATAATGAGGAAACAAAGTTTATAACACAAATTACATTGTTGGCAGACTGAAATGACAAGTTAGAACAACAACAAAAAGCAGGAAGATCGAAAATTAGAAAGGTGCTTGCGGAAAGTGTCAGATATGACAGCTGGTGAGAAAAGGTGGTCAGTTGCAAAATGACGCGTACATTTTTTTATTTACTATTTTTTTTTAATATATTAAGAGACATTCTTTCTATGACACAAAAATAGGCATTTCCAAATGTCAAACTCCGCGTTAGTGTCAAAAAGTATTCGTGCAAAGTTCCAGCACAGACCACAAAAAGCAGGAAGTCGATATTTACTCAGAAAAAATAAAAAAATTATAGAAAAAAAAAATCATTTCAAGGTGATGCAAAGTGAGTATGATATCATCGCCAAATTGCCACTGACAGTTCGGACATGTTTTGTGCCATTTGATAGTTGCGAAAACTCGAGGCAGACAGTGGCCAGAACGTAGAATAAACGAATAAAATGAACAACAACAAACTAATAATTTTGGTGGCACCTTTGGCCGAAGTAATAAAATATTGAAAACGAAAAACAAATAAAATTAAATTAAAAAGAAGAATACAAAAAAGTGCGTATTTGTTGTTTTCGGCGATGAAAGAAGCCAGAAATATTTTTGACAGCGCGCGTGAGCCGTTAAAAATCACCGCTGACATTGAGTGCGTGCAATGAACGCAATTTTAGTTGTTGTTGTTGTTATTGTTGTTGTTGTTTTTTTCGTCTTCACCAACGCACAATTTAAATATTTTTGCGCGTTTCTAGCGAAAAACTAAATTACTTTGTTTATTTAGTCATTTTAACATTTTTTTGTGTGACTAATTGAAGGCAATATTTTGTTAAATAGAAAAAAGTATGTATACATATGTATATATATATAGATATGATGGATATAAAAATATGAAATGAAATGTAGAAATGTTTTAAATTTTTTAATAAAAATCGTACTTGGCTTTAAAAGGAACATGTTGCGAGGGTAAAATTTGCATAAGAGCAGCAACATGTTGCACGTCCTTTTTAGAGTCCAACAATTCCGCAACAAAATATCGAATTTGTCAATACAATTAAATCAGCAATAAAAAATGAGCACGGTCGCCAAAGCACGACACGAATTAAGGGTCAACAGACAAAATGAAGGTTAGGGGCAGACAACACGTAATTTTCAAGATTCAAGCCGAAATTTGCTTCCTAGTCTAAAATAAATATATAAAAAAAAAATAAATAAAAAAAATCAGCGGCCTACAACGCAGAAGCCGCCGCCAGAGCAAACCTCACTAAAACCATCGCACACACGCACGAACGAACGCACAATTCGCGCGCAACAATAGCTCACTCATGAGCGATGCGATCGACGGACGCCGCGGCGCAGAAGGGAATCGTCAAACATGGCGCATAAAATTTATAAAAGACAGGTTTCGAGTTCAAGCACGGCACACACATATGAATAAAAAAACAAAACAACAACAACAAAAAAATGCTATGCTTGGCAACCGAAAAATGTTAACCTTGAACTTCAAATTGTGTTTGCGCATGTGTGTACAGGCTTGTTTGCCGCACTCGAGAGGGTATGTGCGTGCGTGCGTGCGTGCTAGCGTTAGTGAACTGTCAAAGTGACAGCTGTAGCTCGAGAAGCTTAAATCGAGCGCGACTAATAGAGACAAATGAAAAATAGTTAAAAAGCACAAGAGTACAATTAACTCTGAAGGTAGTTACAACAACTAAGAAAAATATTTTAAAAACTATTGTAAAAATTTTGATTTTCCTTCATTGTACAAACGACAATTTTAATTTTAAAAAAGTTAAGCGAACTCTTTGAAAAGTTAAGTTAAATTCTTTGCCTTTTGAACTCTTAATGAGAAAAGTGTTGCACTTCGTTTTCTCTTTGTGTACTATTAATTCTGTATGTGTGGGTATGCGCTCGCAGGCACTTTTGACCAACATTTTCGCACATTTGCATATGGCAGCCATATTAATTTTTTCTTCTCTCGAATTTGACATTTTTTTTTTTGCTTAATTAATTTTCGCACATTAGCGACGGCAACGACGAAACTATAACAAAGGCGACTGACGGCGGCAGTCAATGAACTCTTTAAGTGTGCTTAAAGATTGTGGCTTGAGAAGACCGACCGAGCGTCCCGGTCTGAAGCTGATAAATAAGTTTGAAATTTCAGACGTTAAGACGCGCTCAAAGCAAAAAAAAATAAATAAATAAAATAAAAAACATCGAAACAGGGTAAATAAACGTCTGGAGAAACCTTCACAATAACAATAAACAAGGATCGCTTAAGAAATACAAGCAATAAATAAAAGAGGAATACGTCAAAAAGAAATAAAAAGAAAAAAATACACACACTCGTACTGGTACAAATATAAAAGCAGTGAGATGAAAAAGAAGGAGGTTAACCTAATTCAAGGACGTCATTGAGACATATTATTATTATAAAAAAAAATGAAAATATAAGGGAATAGGGCAAACTACTTTACAAGGTTATCGACGACTGGAGCGACACAGGAGTCGCTTGGCGGAGTGCAGGGCGCACACAAGACAAGGCTGAGTAGGCTACCTTCAGAACGCGCAGCCGAAGCGAATGAACTTGCCACGGCAGTCAATGCCAAATACGCTTTGGACGGCGTAGCAGAGTGCGCGCAACAGGAAAAAAAGGATATACGAAAATAGGCAGGTATGTATAGACTAACAAATCAACAGGGTTGTGTGTATAAAAGACCAGAAAAAAAAGGGAATCAGGTTATAATTGCGTTGTAGTTGAGAATTGAAATGAAATCAAATCGGAGGCATGAATGTATGTGATTTAAAATAAAGGGTTCCTTTCGGCAGCGTAGAACAACAACAAAAAAGGAAAATTAAAAAATAATAAAACAGGAGTAGATTACTTATAAAGTGTCTGCTGGAAGACATGCATTAAAGGTTATGCGAGTTCAATGTCAAACATGCGTGTAGTACCGCGCGAAGAGGAGGAGACGCTTAGCAAAGTATTAAAGGGATTTCGAATTTTTTCAAACTATAGAATAAAAGGAGCATATTTCCGGTGGATCACGTGTGCAGCACACTTTCGGCGTAGTTAATGCACTTTTTTTTTCTCTGGTGGATTTATAGAACTAATGTTCGTGGACTTACCTTGCAGCCCTCACAAGAATGCACGCCATAATGAAAACCGGAAGCCTTATCACCGCAGACGCGACACAGCACAGTGGTGCCATCGAATTCTGCAAGGAAAAGAGAATAACGAAAATTTAGCTATAGGTATTAATTAAAAATTTAAAAAATAAATAATAACTATTTTATAATAGTAGGTAAATCATTTAAATGTTTTTTGTATTAAAGAATTTATTAACCAATGAAATGGTCAACTAAAAATTGGTTACTCAATAAAAAATGAAAGAACCTCTTCGATCCGATTGATTAAAAACTGATCATACATAATTACTACTACTGGGAGACGCAGCTGATACTCTGCTGCTACTGGGATATGCTCAATAAAGAAAGTTATAAACCAGAGAGAGAGAGACTTTAATAAACATTTCTCTCGCTCACTTAAAACAAAACACACACGTTCACTATTTAATGCTTTTTTTTATCCAATTAGCGAAGAAAGTTTCCAAATGAACTTGAACTTGATATAATATTGAATAACAACACACAGGCCCGTATCTAGGGGGTAAAGATGGGGGCAACTGCCCCGGGCGCCACTTTGTAAGGGCGGCATGTTGAAGAAGCTTTAGGGCGACATTTATTTTAAGTGAGAACCTTTTTTTTTTTGCTTCTATCTACATCTGCTTTCAGGAAGAAAATGTACTGTAAAATTTTTAGAAAATTTTTCAACTTTCAACAAAGTACAATTTCATTAAAAAAATTTATCTAAAAAAAATTTGAAAGGGCGACAATATCCACTCTTGGACCGGGCGCCAGAATTCCTAGGTACGGCCCTGACAACACAGCAGGTGATGAACAAACAACGTGACGAAGAAAGTCCAAAGCAAAAGCCCAAAAAGAGCGCAAATGCTCTTTTACGGCTGCTGGTGCTGGTGCTTCGGAAGATCGTAACACATGGCAGCAATTAAGCCCGAAGAAAGTCACGCGATCTCTCGCTCGCGCACATTCTTTCTCGCTCTACGAAGAAAGTCTTCGCAGCGCTATGACATAACTTTCACCGAAAAGAAAAAAATGGAATAAAAAGAAAATAAAAGAACAAAAAACAAACGCGATAAATTCTCGCGCAGCTTATGTGTGTGTGCGTGCGTCTTTTTTTTACGCATTCGTCGTGCCGCGCTGCTTTCTTTGCTGAATGGAGCACAACGAAGAAAGTACAAAGCAAAATGGCTAAAAAGTTTTGAGCAAGTCAGTTGAAAGCAGTTAAACGTGTTTTTGTTGTTATTGTTTTTTTTTTGATGTGGAAAGTACTTTCAATGTGTATGTATGTTTAGATATATGAGCATTGGATTGAAAAGCAGCTGTCAGTTAAGTATTATGTTGTTGCTGTGATATTGGGAATTTTTGGGGGGGAGAGAGTGTTCGTGTGAACTTGAAATATGTTTTATCTCACTCGTAGGAATTTTTTAAACGAGCGAGACGGAGATGGAAACTTCGATTTTGATGAAAATGAAAACAGTTTCGTAATAATTATTGACATTGTACTTTGTTGTTGGCGGGACATGTTAATGTGTTGTTATTGCGTTTTGTTGGACTAGGTTTGAGTAATGAAATTTTAAGTTTTTGAACGAATGATTTTAGGGAGAAAACTTGTAAATTGAATTTGGAAATCAAATGGAAATTTAATAAAAAATTATGCATATTTTTATATAAGTTTAATTTTTTTTTCTAAATTATGGTATATTAAATTCAGAGTTCGTTTTAATTAGAAAAGAAATTGAAACAAAAAATGTAAACAAAGTTTATAAAATTTTAAAACCAACTCGCGTATCTTAACAATATGCTTAACCTATTACAATAACAACAAACAAAATCACACATGATCAGTGATCACTACTCTTCTCTTATCGCACAACAAAATAATGAAGTCATTCACACTGCTCCAGGGTTCGGACCATAGCATTGCGATGGCGTATTGAATGATGAACATTTTCGTAGTAAATCTTAAATTTAAGTAGTATAAAAAGTGCAGTAGTGTTTTAGAACTGAATAAATATTTCGGACAAAATTGACATATTTTTTTTCTTCTCCGTCTACTTTTTTACTTTTTTCCCTAGGAAATAACGCAAGCATTAACAAATAAAGAAACTAATGTATATTATTTAAGAACTTAAATCGTAGTAGATATCAGTTAAAGCGGAGTGGCGGAGCAGATTTTAAAATTTTTCGAAAAGCGTAGCAAAAATATACTCCGATCGTAGCAAAGGTCCGAACACTGTTCACACTGCTCCAACGTGCATTCAACTTGTCGCCTCTCTTTTCAGCAAACACTTTTCAATTGCAGCATTTGTTTTTGTTTTTACTACTCTCTTTGGCCGCATTTAGCAAGCAACAATTGCATTGGCCAGCCTGGCCATGCAAAAAAGAACAACAAAACGTGTTTACTATTTTCGCTCTCACTTAGTTTTGTTGCTATTTTGCTTGCGTTCGTTCAAAGCCAAGACGACGAGTGTTCGTGATCTTCAAAAGTGCAACAACACGAAGAAGAAAAACGAAGCAATTGTTGTTATTGTTGTTGCTGCTGCTGCTATGTTCGTTGTCGTAGTCTGAGCGCGAGGGCACTGACATTTTGCACTGCAGATCAATGCACTTTTTTCGCGCTCACACACGAACCAAACCAAAACAACAATAACAAAAACAAAACAAATCAATGCATTACTCTCTCGCATTGCTCGTGCTTAGTCTATGACTAAAAATTGTGTTTTGTTTTGTTTTCGGTTGATGTTGTTGTTGTTGTTGTGAAAAACATGGCCGCGTCACTGTCAAGTGCGCAACGTCATCGTCAGCATTTGTTATATTTATGTTGTTTTTGCTGTTGCTGTTGTTTTTACGTTCAATGCACTTTTGCAGCGCAGAAATGACGTTTTTAATGGCTTTTGTTTATGTTTGTTTATTTTTTGATTGCAGTTTAAACAATAAAAAATTGCGCTGCAATGCAATACGAAAATTCAAGTTCGTGTAGTTTTTTTAATAGGTTTTTCGCGTTTTTTTCGCTGTTTCTTCCAATTCAAAGCCATTAAAATGAGCGGTAAAAATGCATAAAAGCGTTTTTCTTTTTATCGACATTTGATAAGAGCGTAGTTTTTGTTGTTGTGAAAAATCACATCGGAGAGTGCGTTCAGTGCGAGTGTTGCGGTGGTCACTCTGAAAAAATTATTTTTAGAGTGGTTTTGCGTAATTAATTTGTAGTGAAAACTGTTTTTTTTAATTATTTATTTGCCGGTTATTATTGCTCGGTAATTGAAAGTTGTTAGTGTTTGTGTTTGTGTATGTGTGAAAAACTTAACAAAATAAGAGTACAAATATTTAATCAACAGAACAACAACAAAGCTTGAGCACAAAAAAATAACACACAAAAACAAACACAAACACGTGCTGAAATTAATTAAACAAAATTTTTACGAGATGTCTAGCAAAAATTTCACAAAAAATCATTACAAATTTGTGTGACGTCAGGCGCGCCTTGTCAGACACATGCGCCACTTATCACACCCACACAAAGGAAAACCAGCTCACACACACACATACACACACAAACGAAAAAATAAGATTAATAGCAAATGAAATAATTTTCAAGTTCACACAGAAATAAATTTTGTTGTTGTTGTTGTTGTTTTTGTTGTTGTACGGCGACGCGAATAAACACAGAAACGCAATTTATCAACCCAGAAATGATATTTTAAATAGACGTCAAAAATAAAGTGAATATTTTGCGATAAGTCAACAACAACAACAACAACAACAAAAGCAAAGCGAAAAAAGTAAATATTAATTATCTGGGAATAAAAATAAAAGTTTTTCCTATTTTTTGTTTCACTCGCACTCGGTTGAGTAATAAAGCGCGACAGTGTTGGGAAAACGTAGCAGCCAGCGGTAATAAAAGTGCGATAGCTTCTAAACTATAAAAGCTAGCTGCGAACTTTTAACTAAAAAGACAAATATTTAGCGTTATTAGTTTAAAATCTAGTTACTAAGCAAATGCTATAACTTCTGCAGTTTATGAGTTAATGCTCGCCAAAGTATTTAAACTAATTGCGGCGAAATTGACAAAAATGTCAACTTGAAATTGTGCTGAGACTGTTAATAGAAAAGGTTCTTCTCCGGCAGTTAGGTAACCAAAACTGTTCCCTAGCTATTCGCAAATTTTCAACCAATTTCTTGGCTAAGTTCTAGAACTTCAGCGCTTTTGCTAGCTTGCCAACACTGGCCAGCAAAAATGTCAGTTTGCCTAAAAATCGTTTTTTTTTTCTTTCGTCCAACTCACACATACGCAAAACACATTTTTTTTTCGCCTCACACAAAATTTAGCAAATTCTACAAACAACAACAAATATTAGCATGCTAACTGGCGCGTTAGAATTTTTTTTCGTATCTTTTTTGCGCGTCGACCTTGAAAGTTTCATTCACATCACACGTATACGCGGTATTATCTATCTGCGAGCGTGAAGCATGTGTGTGCCCACTGTGCGTGTGCGATAAAAATTACCAACAAAAAAAAAAATCAACCAAAAAAAAAAACACAAGAAAAACTTTTGACAGTCGTCGCTGATATGAAACACACTTTTTTTTTTTTTCTCTCTTTTCGTATGTAGGTAAATAGCAAAAACAAATTTGAGCTTTAGCGTAAATTTAGCACAATTTTGACATTGAAAAAAAAACAGCAACAAACAACAACAACAACATTTTATGCTTGTTGCTATTTTCATTTCACAATTCTCGCAAAAAACGCAAGCAAACAAAAAGAACAGCAACAACAACAACAGCATTTCAAAAGCTGAAAAACACATTCCGTTTCGGCTGAAATCAATAAGCGAAATGCAAACAAGAATCGCTCATTGAAATTAATTTACAAATAAGAAGAAGAGAAAAAAAACGCGAGCGGGCGCGCTATAAAACAAGCAACACTGGTTTTATAAATGCGGAAATGATTCGTCGAAGAGTTCAATGCTTAAACGCTCACAAGCGTATAGAGCACAAATGAACAAACAAATGAACAAACAAACACGCTGTGTGGAGTTCAAAAAACCCGCTGAGGTCAGCCGCTTTAAAGTACGCGCGCGGCCAAGTTGACTGAATTTTTTTTCCTGTTTACAGCGGCTGCGCGTATGTAGATTTTTTTTCGGCGGTTCTTGCACGTCGAAAGTGGGTGTGCAAAAATAAGTGTTGTTGTTGTTGTTGTTGTTGTTGGTGGAGTACTTGCTAATTAATATTGCATTTAATTTGTTATGCAATGTTTTATTTGATTTTGTTTGGGTTTTGCTCGGGGGGGTGTACGGTGGGGGGTGGGAGGTGATTGGGGGTTAATGAAAGTACTTTTTGTACAGCGGCGGGTCGTTGTCGTTGTTGGCGGTCAGTCATGCGGTTGTTTGGGGTAAATCTTTTGAGTCAAATGTTTTCTGCTTGTAATACCCGGCAGGAGCGCTGAACTTGTTTGAACATATTTTGCTGATTTCGGTTTTTAGGCTTTGATATAAAAAAATGGAATAAACTGCGGTACTACAAAAAACAAAACTTTTATTATACGTATTTGTTGTTGTTGTTGCTAAAGTAGTGTTGTAATACGGTTCATTAATTTAAAAATTTGAATATTTATCTTTTAAATTTAACTCGATTAATTTATGGTTTAAAACTTTAAATATTTGTAAAAAAATTTATTGAAAAGTTTTTTTTTATATACTTATACATACATACATATGCAAGTTTTCAAGCAAAACACTTAAAACTGTTTTCTACAACAACTTTTAATTCGTTTAACCTTTATTGTTTTATTTTTTATCGTCTGTCTGTCTGCCTGTAACCAGTAAATAATACAGCGGCTGTCGCACCTACTTAACCTCAAAAATCAACATTAAAAACAAAAACAAAAACAACAACAATAACAACACAGCCATTAAACTCGGCTGCTAAACATTTTAACCAACGTTAATGATACTCGTAAGTAAAATGGCAAATAAAATTAACGCCGTAATTGAGCTGAGCGGCGGCGGCGACGGCGGCTTCGGCTTCGCCGTGTCATTGTGTGAGATTTACAACAATAACAACAATAATAATAAAGCGCTGCTGCTTTGCTACTGTCACTTTACAGTGGCTCTTGCCGCCGTGACTTGGCAATGACAATCAACCAAAGTCATTCATTCAGGCAGACAGAGAGACAGACAGATGTAGTGATGCTTAATGCCATGATCAGCAGCAGCAGGAGCAGCAGCAGAAGCAGCAGCAGCAGCAATGGCAGTTCATTGCTACCATTTGTCAGTGTTGCAGCGCTTTTGTATTTTTTTTTGCACTTACATATTTAATTTTTAGTTTTTAGTTGCAATGCGATATGCTGCTGGTGCTGCTGCTACTGTTGCTGTTGTTGTTGCTGTTGTTGTTGCTGCCAACAAACCGCTGTGCGCATGCGTACCATTGGCATCCGCTTGCCAAGTTTCATTTTTCGAAAGAAAGTGAAAATCGTCGTAAATAAGTTTTACTTTTTTTTTTCGTTATCTTTCTTCTTCTTCGATTTGTTTTTTTTTTTTGTATTTTAAATGCAACAATAATAATAATAACAACAACAACAAAGACCGCAACTATGACAACAGCAACAATAACGACAACAACAAATAAACGAAAACAAACCGCTCGACGCCAACAACTATTTACAGTGGTTTTCACCACGCTCCAATAATTAAAGCTGTCAAATTGTTTGACATTTCGCGTTGTTGTTGCTGCTGCTGCTGTTGTTGTTTGCATTGTAAATTGCAAACAAAAAAAATGTTGATAAAAAATGAAAATAAAAAAAGGCAGCAACATTTGCCAAAAAATGTGGGCAAAAGTGCATTTGACGCTGAGACGTTCGCTCGCTCGCTGGCTCGCTGCTGCAATTGTTTGCCGCGGTTATTGGCCTATTGTGCGGCTCGACTCGACTTGGCTCGGCTCGGCTGTGTGCGCGGCGGCGACGGCGGCGGCGGCATTTGTAAGGTTTTGACGCTGGCGCTTTTCGGTGAAAGTCATCATAATGCTCCATGCTGGCGCGTTCAATTGAAAAGAAAAGTTTTTCGCCTTTGCTTCTTTTGTACAACAAAAAAAAACATCAAACAAAAACAACAAAAATTGGTGTAGGTGTTTGTTGTATGTTGTTTCTTTTGTATATTTTCGATTGCTCGAATGGAAAGTAATTTTTTTTCTTCATTTTTCGATATTATGCTTATTTTTTTTTCAAATATTTTTTATTTGCAATTTTGTTGTTGGCTTTTTCTTCGTTTGTATTCGCTTCAATTGTGCATTTATTTTGTTTTTGTTGCTGTTTTGCGAAAAATTTGTTTAACAAAATTAAATGGCGGCGCATTGTAATTGGCGGCGCGTCGCAGGCTAAAGACCTTTTTGACACTTGGCACAGTATTTTCTTTTTCTTTTTCGCGTTTTTTTATTTTTGCTTTTTTTTTTTGCAACATTTGAAAAGTTTGAAAAGTGAAAATTTCGCGCTTGCGAAAAATCGAAAGTGCGCGCGCGCGCCTACGATTTTGAATTTTTTGGGAAAGTTTTTGGTGTGTGGACGCGATGGCATTTCCAAAGGGTTATTGGCATGGCTTGGCATTTGGCAGTTTCGATTGGAACGCGTTGGGCAAATGTAATTTGGCCATAAACTTGAACTGATTACCAATACAAAATGATCGTTTTGGACTTATACTCTTTTGATCTTGAGATATTTTTATATAACCTTTAATCTTAAGTTTGGAAAATGTCCAAGGTAAGTAACGGAAATTTTGATCTTACTTTTTGGGTTCTGATCTTGGTCATATGATCTGAACTTTAATTTCAAATGTTTACATAAGAAAAGGAGACATTTCAATATTCCAATTCTCTAAGCTAAGATCTTTTGTTGTATAAGTCCTCTTATCGGCAAAGAACAGCTCTGAGACTCCAATTTTTATATTATGACACTAGTCTTAATTTGAAGACTCTGGAACGTAAATTTCCAAGTTCTGAGTTTTCGCTATGATTGTAGATTTACTTCTCTAAGCTGAGTTTTTTTCCCTATAAGGTCTCCGTTCAGAAATGAGTAGCTTTAAATCTTAACCCTTTCGAAAAGTTAAAGGTTTATAGCTCCTAAAATAGGATTCCAATCTAAATATTTTACTACCGATCTCTTCTACATTTGATGTCACTTTTGAGTTTCTAACTTACAGCAGAACTTTATAATTCTGGCCAGAATCTGAGGACTTTGACCATGATTTTGATAATTTTAAGTTAAGGTTCTACAAGTAAAATTTCTTCTATTAAATTTTGCGTTTAGTTTCCTTTTATAAACATTTCGTGTCTGAGACTATGACTATTAATTTTTAACTGCGTTTTTTTTTGAAATTGTGAAGAGTCACATTCAATTAAAAACTCAAATTAACATAAAATAACTTAAGTCGAAACAAGCTTCGAACTTGAACTCTTCTCGAACGTATCCGAATAACAATAACAAACCAACAAGCCGTTGTGTTTCATTGACTCGCAGCGCGCTGAAAATATTCAAAAATTTCGATTCGAACCGGTTCGTCTGGCGGAACCGCTAAAAAGTGCAATAACTTCCGAAACTTTGAACGTGCGCGCTCTGACACTGATACAGTTATTTCTGAATATTTAAATAATTTAAACAGAATCAATAAAAAAAAAATACCAAAAAAATTGATTGAACTTTTCAAGTGAATCGAACTCACTTGAACCGCAACCGAATTTTAACCGCCGAAATGAATTTTGCGAAAGGCGTCGCAAAAAAAAATATGCGGAACATAATAATAAAAATGCGAGTGTGAAAATTAAAAAGAAGCAGTTGAAACGGCGACCTTGCTTGACAAGCGAGCGCTCGCTTGGTGCTCAAGTGCAGTCAGCCAATTTACAGCTCGTATATGGTGATAAGCGTTGATTAATCAATCATTAGCGCATCGTTGATAAGTGCTCGATCCGATCGAAAGTGTTGGTTGCTTGGTTGGTTGGCCAAACTTAAACAATTTGGTCAACTCGCTTTTTTTCGCCAGGCTATTGCCATAGCTGAGGAGCAGGAGGTTAAAGTAATTAAGATGCGTTGTTTATGTCTCAGTTTGATCATGGCTGATTAAACACCACCAGAGTTCAATCATTGAAAGTGAACACACAAACATTTTGTTTCGAAGTCAACAAACGCGGAACCTTGATTTTTTCTCTCTTTTAATTGACGCATCATAAGTACACCTGGTGCCTGCTGCCTGCTGCCTAGGCCTATTTCATGTGATCGCATTAACAAGCCTAACCATTTATCTTCATCAGCGTGGCTTTAAACGAGAACGTTCACACAATTGAAAAAAATGCTAATTAAAGATCAAGGCTTAGTCGTAAAACTAAAAGCAGTCTTCGCTCATTGTGCGGCTCAGGCGAACTCGATCATTTCCTGCCATATATCTCATATGCCAGACCATATAGCCATCAAGCTTATGCTTGAGATGGCGGGCGGCCACGTTCAACCAACGTTTATTGACACCCGCAACAAACGGAAATCGGAAACAACCTCAAACGTTCGTTAAACGCTCGAAATACCGAACCGAAAATGACCGTCAAAAAACGTTTGAATTTTTTTTTTTACTTTTTTTTTTATGGTTTATGTTTAACAAAAGATCAGCTGTTTGGCAAAGTGGGAAGCTGCAAACTTGTATTTAAGCACATGCTCGCTAGCTGGCTGCTCGGCTTGCATGTTTGTTTTATTAATTGTAGACGCCGCCAAGCTAAAGCCTGTGACTGATTAGTGATCGTGATCATGGGCAAGTGATGGGCATGACCGTGCGTTATGTTAATGAACTTTTTATTAGCTGTCTTGTATTGAACTTTAGCTTAAAATTGTGTGTTTGCATATTATCATAGCGTTTAGTTTGAGTATCATCATCATCTGCTCGCGCGCGCTTAATGTGTAGCACAGTTGCCGTCAAGTTAGTAAGGCAGTTAGCCAGTTAGCCAGCGTGACTCAAGCTGAAGCTTAGCTTATGTGCATATTTTAATTAAAACGCGGAAGCGGTAGTTTTTTTATTAAAGGCGCTAAATTTTTTTCGATAATTTGCATGTATTATTTAGTGTTTTTTTTATTCGAAGTTGATCTTGCTTGCAAGGGGTCAATATAACTTGTATGAATTTGGTATTGATAGTGATGATTGACTTCTTGATGTGATGACAATCAACTAGCGTTGGACGATGGTGCCCTTAGGGAAATCAAAATATCGGCACGTGTCGAATTTATGTTAACATTGTGATAATAATAGTATTTAAGTCATGTTATTAATGTGAGTTAAAGTTCGATGTTTGATGTGATTAACTTGGCTTTTATCTTACTTCTGAGGAAACTAATCATTGATATTATGACTATTATCGCTTATATTTTATTTGATGGGATTGTTATAAGTGTAAAGACTCTTCTTTAAGTCTCAAAAAATCAGTTCTGATGTCCAAATCAGTCCCTTGCTTTTAAACATCAAAAGATTCTACAACATCCTAAAGAAATACCCAGGTCCTGTTCTAATGAGACTGGTTTACTTCAATCTTCATCTTCAAATGTCGGTCTTAAAATCGCAAACTCTTATCAACAATTGTTTTTGTAAATATACGGATATAACATCTATGCTTCTTAAAATAATTAAACTTCTTAAATTATTTCATATTAATTACAATTGTTTCTTATATTACAGACTTCGTCAACTTCCCAAATAATTAATTGAAGAGCAATTTACCGATATTTAGTTCCGGTTCGCCCTTCACTGAGCTGGCCACAGTTGTATCCATAACTGGGTAAGATTTTATATAATCCGGCGTCTGGGGACGCGAATCGGCGGCAACGACAACCACGGTGCCATTGCCAGCGGCGTTAACATGTTGCTGATAAATGCTGCAACCGTGTTGTTGCTGTTGATACGAGTAATTGTCATAAGTAACATGTACCGGCATATCACTAGTGCTGACAACACTTTGAGTCTGATTGCTCTGGTGGTGATGCAGATGTGGATTATGACTGCCGCCGGTCATGTAGGATAGCGAACCATTAATACTATTATTTTGCAGAGCCTGTGCGAGATGTGGCGACTGTTGTTGCGGTTGTTGCAATATCAGCGTATTGTTGTTGATATTGCAAGTGGTCTTGTTCACATAAATGACATTGCTGTGGGGTATTTTACGTGCTGCCGAAGCCGAGGCAGAGCTTGAAGATGTTGAAGACGAGGACGACGCGGCGTTAGCACCTGTGGGCACAGTATCCATTTCTGTGACAGGCGCACTGATGTAACCGATAACGCGATTCTGCTGCTGCTGCTGCTGTTGCTGTGTCGAAGGACCACGATGATGATGGTAGTCGGCGGGTGCTTGAAAGACTACACAAGCCTGCGTTGGTGGAGCGGCTTCCACTCGGTCATTATTCTCCGTGTCCATTTGGACTGTAGAATTGCCGTTCGCGGCAATTAACTTGGTATTTTGATAGTAAGTCGAGACGCTGGTATTAGGCGGTAGTTTAAGCGCGTTCTCGAGATGTGAGCGGCCACAGACGATTTGTGGTCCGCCGGGCGTGGTGCTCGAGGCGGGCGAGGCTTGCACCGCTTGTTGGTGGTGCAGGTCCGGATAGCCGGGGGGCATGCAAATCACTGAGGTTTTAACACTATTGGTTTGTGAGTTGGTGGAATTGACAGTGCTGTCACTGCTGCTGGGATGACAGTCCGAACTGTCAGCAGACATCAGCATTTTCATGTTTTATTTTCTTCAAAGGACTTGTATAAAGGAATCTTTATATATTATATATATATATTTTTTTTTTGGTTTACAATAATAAAACACTCATAGTTGTTAGATTTTTTTTTAATTGGTTTCAAAACACTTTTGTTTTATAAAAATTTATTTGTTTAATTTAGTATGATTGGACACACATTTTTTTTTTAATTTTTTGTGTATATTGAAATATTGTCAGCTGTCATCAACTGTCAAGAATTGCACTTTACACACTTATCACTGCTTTCAAAAGGTTTGATTGAAATTATGTTGCTGATGGAACTTGTATGCTTTGATGTTTCACAAACACTTGAGGCATCTATAATCCTGTTTAACAAAATGCTTCTTCACTGTGGCATAACCTTTTGAATTCTCTCATGTGTCACTTGATTTTCTAAACTTTCAGAGATATGATTTTGTTTTGTGTGTTTGTTTGTTTTTTTGTTAAATATTCACCGTGAACATTTTTTGTTTCATTCAACCGTGTTCCGAAAAAACGATCCGTACGTTGCGAAGCGCAGTTTGTCAATGAAAGGAAAATCAACATTTACGTTGGATCTTGTTCGCTTTGCGCGAACGACAAAGCCCAGCGATGATGACGACGACGACGACGACCGACGTCGAAGCGCACAGACGACCCTGGCGCATACACGCGCTATGCTAAAAGAGCGCGCTCTCTCGAACAAACTCAAATCGCTGCGAGAGAGCGAGGTGGTGCTCTTGAAAATTTTCGCTGGGCATATAAGAAAATATAACACACTGTATCTGCGGCTGAGCGGCTGATCTCTATACCACAACGAATAGAGCGAGTACAAACAAATGAGCAAAAATTTATTCGAAACAAAAAATGTGCGTGAGCATTCAGGGCTAAATAATTATTTCGCATTAAGGTAATACAAAAAAAAAAAAAAAATACAAATTGAAAAAAATTCAACACAAAAATTACGAGTACACTTTTATGACTCGCTCCAGATTAGATATGAAGGCGAGTTATTGTTTTGTTGTTGGTGGTTAGTTTTTGTTATAGTCGAGAGAGTACAATTGTGAGCGCAGAAAAAGAGTAAGTTATAGTAATAGAGCAACAGCTGTTTGTTGGTCGAATGAATTTACCCCCGCCTGAAGCAGCAGCAGCAGCAGGTACTTTCGCCGTCGCTGCGCTCATATGAAGAAGATTTTCCCAATAAGACAGCAACTCCGCTCCAAAATCTCGCTTTGTTATCTTCACTCTCTCTTCTCGCGAGAAGTTCTCATTCGCTCACATGAAGCACGACAATTGTCAACCTCCTTTTTGAATTTCCATCAGCGCGGTTATTGGACTTTTTGCAATGATTATGCCCTTGCCGAAGCAATTTCAGTGTTGGTTTTTTTTTTAAGGCAAATATTTAATTTTCGCCTCGAGTTCAATATGCTGCCTCCAAAAACAACAACAACAACAACAACAACAACAACAGTACACTGAGTTTCGAGTTCAATAAAACCACATTATAACTAATTCGGTTTTATTACAACTGTTTCGACTCGACAAACCGAGAGAAAAAAGATATTATATCATCGCGATTTTCAGTCAGTCGTTGACATTTGGCAACAAACACGAAAAATTCGGTTTTTGACATTTGGCGCTCTCGCACGCGCTTCTTAATATCAAAGTGATTTTTTTTTATTTGACACTGGTCAGTCCCAAATTGCACTACGCGAGCGTGCTCGGTCACGTGTGCTACACTATTAATGTCGGCCGTTAGGTCAATGTTAATTGGAAGTTTTGTTTTATTATTTTTGGAAACGATTTCTGTTAGTGGGTATTTTTAACTTAACCAAAATTGACGTTATACGTTGGTGGTTCAGAGCGATTATTAATATTTCAATAAAGTTTTTTATTTCTTTTCGATTTTTAATTGACTTTTTTTCTAGTATCCAGTATGATTCAGATTATTTCCATCCAATTCATTTAGTTTAGTTTATCCTATTCATTTATTCTATTGTCCATTTAGTCCCTCCAATCCATATATTCTACTTAACCTACCCATTCCATCCAGTCAACTCAGTTCAGTTAGTTCCTTCAATCCATATAGTCTATTCAGTCTACGTAGTCCTTTCAGTCAATTTAGTATATTAAATTTATTTAATCCATCTAGTTTTATCAGTCAATTCTGTTCTTTTAGTTCATTTAGTCAATCCAATCCATTCAGTTCATTTAGTCCACTCAGTAAATTCAGTTTATTCAGTCAATTAAGACCATGCAATTAGTTTATACAGTTTATTAAATCTATTCAGTTAATTAAGTCAATTTAGTCAACCCAATCAGTCTAGTTCATTTAATTCATCGAATCCAACCAGTTCATCATTTTATTCAGTTCATTTAATCCATCCACTTTATTCAGTCAATTCAGTCCGATTGTATGGACAAGTTCATCCAGCCCAGTCAGTCCATTCTTTCCTTACAATCTCTTTTATATTTAAATAGTTATATGTTGTAATTCGATTAGTAAAATGTTGTTTATAAGATCTAGGAAACGTTCAATAATCATTTGATCAGTTTTTAATCAATTTTCTTCACATTCTTTTCATCGTCAAAACTTGTAACAAATTATGATTGCAATTCCAAAAAATTTAAACTTTTTTGGCCTGCCCCACATGAAATTTAATCCTTCACGTATCATCAACATGTCCCACACATACACACACACACACACAAAAAGTCGTGCAACCACTTTCTTTAAAAAAAAGAGTGAACAAAAAAAATTGCGAAATTGTTGGAAAATCCCTCACACGACGACGATGGCAAATATTGCTGCCAAAGTTGTTGTTGTTGCTGTTGCTATGTTGTTGTTGTTTGTGCTGTCAATAAAATTGGTTTAATGACACTTTAAACATGATCGCGAAACGATCGTTGTTGTTGAACGTTGTTTATAGTTGATGAAGTTGTTGTTGTTGTTGTTGTCGTTGTTGTTTTCCAATGCAGTGGGGATCAACAACATTTTGTTGCTCATGGTTGGTTGCTCACTGCAATAGATGATTATGATGTCAATGATATGTACATACATACATATATCCGCTGAATCAAATCGTTCGAAAGCAAACAAATTACCATTTACCAACGACAACAACAAACATCTTAAGTCGTCAACGACAAATGTCAAAAAATTAAAGGCTCTGCCGCCATGTTGCATATTGCCGCTCGGTCGGTCGGTCGTTCGTTCGTTCGTTTGCGAAAGAAATTAAACAAATCGTTGGTTGAATTTATTTATAAAAATGCAGGTGAAATGAAATGGAATTAAATCAAATGAAGCGAAATGAAGCGAAATGAAATTCGTAAGTTGATTGCGCTGCTGCTGCTGCTGTGTGGGGAGGGAAAAATGGCGCAAATTGTCCGGGTATTATCGAAGATTTATTTTTAATGAAGCGTGTGAAGAGTTTAATCAACTCTGAGATGGGAATTTGCAAAGCTCACTAAATGCACACATATCGAGTGATTTCATTATAGATAACCGGTTAATCGGCTGAAAGGACTAACCACACTTGGACGAGGGTTCAGGTGTAAATTTGGAACAATTAAGGAGTGACTATTGTGAGTTTTATTGTCAGTTTTTGTCAGGTTTTCCTAACGCCGAAATGTGTTATTTATAATTTAAACGTTGTCCAAGACGATTACCGGGTAACCATTTAAACGTTGTCCAAGACGATTACCGGGTAACCATTTAATCAGTGGTACATTGGCAATTTAACAATTTCATGACAATTGAATGTAAACTGAATTCTTAACTTGAAAATTCGAATAATGTAAACGCCAAAAATGAAGACTTCAAGTCTTGGTGATTCTCTCCACTGAACTTGGCTTTGTACCATTGACCTTTTGAGGATGTTTTCTTAAATACTCGCACATATGTATGTATATGCTTTCGTTTACAATTGTTATTGTTGATGCAGTCATGTGGAGTGTTTTATTTTGTTTTTGTTTTTGTATTGTATTTATTTATATTTGAAAAGTAATCTGCTTTTCGTCGTCAGTACTCGGACGCGTACTTTGTGTCATTTCGTCTTCGTCGATAATGAGGAAGTTAAATATTTATTTTTGTCATGTCGCGAAAATAAAAGTGATCAACATTTAGCGTATTTTCGCAATTACATATTTATTTCTTGTGATATTTTTGTAAACGTAAAGAAAATGCACGTAAATTGACAGGGTGTGTAGAGTTTAGCAGCAGTTTAAAATATGCGCATATTAATGTGTCCTTAAATACGACAAAAAAAAGGTGTTGGCTGGTTGTGTTTCAATTTAAATCTGGTTTGGAGAAAGTCGTTTTAGTTGGAAATGGAAAGTTTTCCAAATATTTTTGCTATAATCGGTATTTACATATAATAATAAAGAATATGTCAATTGGAAGATTATTAAAAGAAATCAACCATAAAACTTTCTAATGATTTTTAAAAAAAGATGAAACAAGTCGTTAACGACTTTTGCCTTAAACACCACAAAACAACCAAATAAAAAATTTCACACAAAAGAAAATTTATAATTCTCAAATTGCTTAAAACAAATTTAACATTAAAAAATTCTAAACTGACATTAGAGATCGTTCATTAATCACGTAATCGGGCTTAAGCTGAATCTCGAACACCTTTTTTTGACATGATACAATTTCATGAACTTGTTCAAAAGCCGCCAAATTCGTTTATCCGCGATTCGCTTTAGTTTAGAATGTGGGTAAAAATATAATCAAGAACAAAATGAAGACAAAAAAATCTAAAAAAAAACTGGTCACATTATGCGTAATCATAAAAAAAAATCCATTTAAGCGCAAAGCACTCCAACCACTTTGGTTTTTTATTTATGCTCAAGTTTTTTTGCTTTTCTTTTGTGTATAATCATTTTTGGTAAATAGTTGCGACCTTCAATTTGACCGAGTTCATGGGCTGCTGTTTCGCATATATGTATGTATGTATATACGCAACATAAGGTGCGTAAATTAGACAGCTACACAGATACACAGCGATACGATATAATACCAACAAAATTAGATTCTAAAAAAATCCATGCTAATAGGCTGCTTTGCGCCTGAAGCCGGTTCCTCCGCCAAAACTAAATTTTTTGTATAGATCTCAAAAAAAAAAAAAAATTAAACGCGATATAAATTTAAATTTGTTAATTTTGGCTGAATACTTTTGTGCGTGATTAATATAGGTGAAAAAAAATATAACTTTTCCCTATACATATGTATAGTAGCTATCGGTTTATTGTTATCCAACAGAATCTATCGAGGAAGTCTAATGTAGTCGAAGAAGAAGAAGAAGAAGAAGAAGCAGAAAAAAAATGGTTATTATTATCTTTGAGATTGCAAATTAACCGTACAAGGAAAAATTTACGAAATGTCGTTCAACTTGTGCCTTCAGAGTCAAGTCAGAGTCCGATCAGCATCGGATCGAGCGAGTCGTCGCGTGGTGGAGCGAGTGTCTTTCGTATGGCGCGAGCTGTGAGTGTGGTGAGTAGCAGTAGTAGTACCCTTAACGATGATTGCGACGGCGACAACGACGTTGGCGACGGCGACGACGACGTTGGCAACGCGTAATCGCCTTTACGATTATTGCCACAGTCATGGTCCTTGTCAACGACATGTTGCTCGTGTTGTTGCTGTTGTTTTCAGTGCGAAATGTTGATAATGTAACGCATGAATGTGAAACAACAAAAAAATGTGCGTGTGGGTCAATGTTTTTGTAGGCCTATGAGCATGAACTGTCAGTTGGATGTCTCTTTTTTTTTCAGTGCCAAAAATTTAAGAAAAAAAACCGTAAATTGTACGCAACCAATTAAAATTAATTTGTTATTGTTTTGTAGAGCATTTATACGCGTGTTGTGTTGTTGTATTGGGCGGCCAAGAGTTTTGCATCCATTTTATACTTATTTTATACTTATTTGTTTATATATAACAGTTACAAGAATTGTTTAATAACTTTTAATAATAAAATTAAAAATCTCTACACTTCTCTCCAAACTCTACACTAGTCTCCAAAAATATATTTACACTTCTAAAGCTATGAAACGTGTTTTGTGTTTATTGCCAGCAAAACTCTACACTCATACGAGCTTTGTATAATTTAACTAACAAAGCCTACGCCATTTCGTAACAGCACAAAGGAAAGTAAAATCTATGCTTAAATATGTGTGTACCCCTTGCCTGCCCATTAGTTATCAGCAACAATAAAACTAAAATATTAATAAATTATCGCGCGCGCAAAAAATAAACAACACCGCCGCCGAAAAGAATAAATAAATGAAGGTCAGCAGTACAAATTCTTCCGGCGCTTATCTATTTTTTTTTTGTGGTATTTTTTTTTTGTGGTATTTTTTGGCTTTATAAACAGGCAATAAGGTAGACATGGAAGCTTCACTATTTTCGTACACGGTTTCGCGCTAATGTGCCGCAACGCTGCGAAACTGACGACGTTATCAGTCGAAATTTTGTAGTTTTGCAAAAGGTGAAAATTCGATAAGAAATTTGAAGGTCGCCCGCAAATTTGAGCATATGGATTTGGTGTTTCGATAAGAGGCGAGCGTTTTGTTTTTGTTTTTTTTATAGAATTAAACTTTTGTTGTTGTTGTTGTTGGCAAATGAGCAAAACTTGCGCAAAATTATCACGAACACACAAGTAAATCACAGAGAGAAAATTCAAATTGTGCGTAGGCATTGGTTCGCGAAATAATAATAAAAAAAGAAACTAAAAATAAAAATAAAAATTGAAGAAGAAAAAATAAAACGGCAAATGAGCCAAGGTCGATTCTTTTTTTTTTTTTTTTGTCGGCACTGTGCTAAATTCAAAATTAAATATGTCGGGAGTTGCTTTTAAGACCCACGCATTAGTTATACACGTATATGTATGTATATATGAATGTATGTATGCATATGCAGAGTGCTCGACTTGAATCACATGTGCAAATTTGCACCGTTGTTTGACGGTAACGACCCTGGCCTAAAATTTGGCTAATGAACCGAATTGAAAACGTTTGATAGCCAAACGCTAGTAAAAGTTAATTTGCTGCAATTTGAACTGTTCGACAGGGCGTTGTACGATAGAAACTCAAGTGCTGTGATATTGCGACTTTTTCAAGGTGTATTAGTTTAGAAGGTGTCGGAAAAGGTTTATATCTTTATTTGGCAAAAGAATATCAATAGTTAATAATTGATAATTGATATGTAAAAGCGAGTTAAGTTGGAAAACAAGACGTGACAAATCGCTGGTGACTTCGAGTTCAGGCAAGTTGACAAAATTACATAATATCAAGTTGTGAGGAATTAAGAAACAAGAAGCCCCGCTGAAGTCATCTTAAATCTTCAAAGATTTTTCAATTCGAAATAAAATAAACACAACTACGAACCTTCCGTGTTCTGTCACACTCTGCTGTGACATGTATTGCAACGACGAGAACGACGAGATGACCACCCGCAGTTAGTATGCTCAAATAAGAACTCTTAAGTATGCCAACATAAATAATGTATGAATGTCCTTTGGTGTGTTAACCTTCGAGTGGGACAAACAAATGTGGCTTATTATACGCCCTTTGCATAACGACTTTAAGCAGTACAAAGGTACTTAAAAGTTCGTTTGGTAATTAATTTTGAAGAAGCCAAATTTTGCAACAACTCGTTTTTAAAAAAGTAGTTATAAACATCAAAAACTGTTGATGTATGAAATTATAAATTTTTTCAAATCAAAAAGTTCCACTCCAAAGACCAATTCTTCAAATTATAAAATCAACTGCTTCGCCAGTCTAACGCCTGGTAATTTCTAGAACAACTCCAACAACTCGAAACGATGCCACGTCATTCTCGTTTTCTCAAGAATTTTCACATTTTCTTTTTACGCTGTTTCTTTTCGTTTCTTTCTGTAATTTCCATTTCCATACAAGCACAAGCATTTGCCCATGCAAACCGCCTTCATCTCACTACAGAATCCACCACATTATCATCGTCATCGTCAACATTACATATCGACATCAATTTGAGAATGTTCTTGAACTCGTTTCTATTTTTTTTTTACGTCACAGAATGCCGCCACCGCCGCCGCTGCCGTTGTGTGTGGAAAATCTTTTTCGTATTTAGGAAAATTTATGATAGCCACACATGCAAGCCGGAGACCGGCTTATCAGCGAAACAATTACGCTATACACAGCCACACAGCCAGGCAGATTGTGTATAGAAGAAACGCCATTAATGTGATCGAGGAAAATAAAATTACTCATTACAAGAGTCCGAAACAGAAAATATAAAATACAAATTAATCAGTTGAACAGCGAAACGAGTGCGTAGGCGCAATATAGCAACCACCACCACCACAACCACGATAGACGGTCTCTTTCTAGTTCACATCCATCCACTTGAAGTCGGATCTGCTGCTATGAAAAGTAAAAAAAGGAGCAGCCTCGATGCTAGTTCATGTGGATCAATGTACGCGGCTGGTACGTTCAATGCTCCGCCAAAGCACAGAGGAGAGACACTCGAATGTGCATTTTCAAGAAAGATCAGCCAGGCAGCCAGCCAGCCAGCTAGCGACGACGATGACAACGACCAACCACAACAACAGCTACGAGCAATTATAATAAAAATAAAAAGTGATCTTCAATGATCTCGACATTGAAAACTACAGTACAGTAATCAAGCTGTTGTTGTTGTTATTGTTGTTGTTGCTCTTAACGACGAAAAATGATAATCATGATAATAGCGATGTGGATGCTGATGATCATGTTGTTGCTCGCCTCTGCTCTGCTGTCATTGCTATGATCATTATGATGCGACTGCAGAAGAGATTTTCCCTACATTTCCATTTCATTGCTGCAGCACAAAAGCAGCAGCAATTTTTCTGAAGTTCAAAGCCACCAACTGCAGTTACCAGCAGCGATTGTGGTGTGCTAAGTAGCAGAGCGTTGTGGAAATGTGGGCATTATATGAACAAAATATCACATATTATTTTTACTAAGTTCTAGCTAATTACTAGCTTCGAAAGACCTGTTCAAGAAATTCCAAATAAGGTGGAGTCACAAATTTGAAATAATTGTCTATCATGCTTGAGTGTGACTACAAGACTCTTGCATATAGATCGAGTTGATCGCGTCGGTCGCTTCTTTTCTCGCCATGTTGATGTAGGTTTATTCTATTTCTTTTATTCTCGCTTCTACTTCTGCTACACTGCTTCTTCTTCTTCTTCTTCAATTCTCGTGATTTCTATAGTTTTTCTAATGCGCTTTCTGCCTCGTCCACATAGTTTCCTCGCTCGTTTTTAGACGACGACGACGACGTAATTTTCCATTCATTCTCGCATTCATTTCTTGGGTATTGCGGTATGCTGCTTTCCCAACTCGACTCTGGTAAGGGTCTTTAACCCTTTCCTAGCTGCTGCCAGTGCGTTCAATGCACCGGCAACGTCTGCACGATCGGTCTGTCTGTCCGTCTGTCCGTCGGTCCTCTGAGCAGTCGCTGTTGCCTCCACTGCTGCGGACTGCTTGCAGCACTATTTCGTCGAATACTTCTTAGCGAAGTCAAGACTAAGTCATACTAGAAAGAATTTGCATCATTGCGCAGTTTTTCTTCTTCTTTATTTTTTTGCAAGCTCTAGTAATGCTATCTCTGTCTACGCATGCGTACAATGACGTTGCTTTTGTTGTTGTTATTGTTGATGTATGCATTTAGTATGCATACAGTTTTTCGTAACTGTTGTTGAGGGTTATTGCGCGCGCACGCGTAAGTTCGGTAGTTCTGTAGTTTCGACGAGGAGTCTCGAAGTGAACGAACTAACTAACTAACCAAACAGCCAACGAGCCAGTCAGCCAGCCAGCCAACGCGAGTCAGTAGTGCCAATGATCGCCATTGATCGTGCTGTGCTTGCTTTGATAAGGCAAACGCGGTGCATCGAAATGAGTTTATTGACTTACGACAGGCTTGAGTGGAATTGCACTGGCCGAAGCACGTGCTCTGCGGCTACATAATAGTTACTCATGGTAGACAACTGCAGAAAAGTGTTTGAATCGATATTTTACTGGATAGTTCTTTGATCTTAAATACGGTTAGCAGTCTGTTTGGCACTTTGGCTTTAATGATAATCGCGGATAAATAATTGTTCGGTTCTTTGATCTTCAGTGTGATCCCTCCTTTAGGAAATGGAGTAGCTGTAACATGGATTTATATTTAATTCCAATTTTGAAATAAAAGCGTGAAGTGCATTAGTTATGACTTCTTCTTGGCAATTGAGTTGATTCCCTTTGGAACTTTGTTCTCGAGCACGGTAGTCGATACATGATAATCGTGGATTAATATTTGTTCGGTTAGTTGATCTCTATGGCGATCCCTTTTGATGAAATTGAGTAGCTGTTTTAGTTATTTATTATTGATATTATATTTTAATTTAAAATTACAGCTACAAGTTTCTTCATTAACTTCTCTCCCTTTAGTAACTGGACTTTTAGGGGAACAACCTTATGGAATATCTTCCGTGATATTGATTGAGATTGCAGCCAAAAATAATTATTTGGACATAAGAGATACTTGGTTTTTTAACATCCGGAATTTTAGGGACTAGAGTAATATATTCTTGGAGCCATGGACATAACTTCCATTATCGACTCGCTAATTAGGTTAAGCAAAATAAGTCAAGTAGAATAGTCGGTAGTTTATTAGTTGGTCTTTTGTACTTGCTAAAGAAGATAAATACCAACGAATACTTAGTAAAATTAATAAAAAATAACCGGAATGAATACTCTGGATTCTCCACACTATTAAGTAGACCCTGCATTACTAAAATTGGACGTAGTCATATAAGAGGATTTCATGAAATAAGAAACTATGGAACTATCTTATTAAGCTTAGTTTAGACAAAAGCTCTATTGTTCCATATGCCAAAAACTAACTTGACTAGCTGCATGGATTCATAGACTTACTCCTGGTTAAAAAAAAAACTTTTTAGCCAATTAAACTAAGTATCGGTAATCAGGCAATCATCTTTACTAAAGCCTACTTTGCTTAAAAGTAATCCTCATTTAAAACTTGCTAGAAAAATTTACATTGAAGTTGGGTTAAAAAGACAAAACAAAGTTTTTCCAACCAATTGGTTAGCTAAAACATCGAAGAAATCGAAGAGTCACACACATAACTTCATACATATCGGTGCAGAGCCAATTGATATGCCACAACGAGGCAACGAAAGTTCATTACTACTGACTTGAGACGTCGACGGAGACGCCACGCCATGCCATGCCAGGCCGCTTTCTACTGTTTTGTGGCGCATGCAAAATAGTACGGCAAAATTTGGAAAAAAAAAAAAGCACAGCTGACGACATCGCCAACTACTGCGACGAGGAGTATCTATGAGGTCGCTGCACTTATTCACTGGCACGACACTCACAAATGCACACATACACAGAGACAGTGAGGTCTATATAAACACATACATACATACATACATACATACATACATACATACATACATACATACATACATACATACATACATACATACATACATACATATACAGTGCACAATCAATGCATACGATGAGACGAGACGCGGCGGCATGCCATGGCATTGGCAAAGAAGAAGTCAAGTCGATGAACAGCCAACAACAACAACAACAACAACAACAACGACAAAGAAACGAACGACTATGTGCGTCCGCGTCGCGTCCTCTGCGTCTCGTTACAAAAAAAAACAAAAAAAAAAAAACGCCGGGAATCTCTTGCATTGCAAATAGTTTGCCTGAAATGGAGGAAAGTTGACTGACACTCGAGCGTCGAAGTTGTTATTGTTGTTGTTGTTGATGTTGTTGTTGTTATTGCAGTAAGATTTCTTGCTGATGAGGCTAGCTAGCTAACATAGCTCGCGAGGACTTTGGCCTCCAAACTAAAGTGAAATGTATGAGCGCGCGCGCGCCTGCGCACCAACTTGGCCAATAGTTTGTTAACTCTTTACGGCTTTGCAGTTGTTGGCCGAGTCGGCGGGATGGGATTTTTTTCGTTTTGTGCTGCTGTGGCAATTTTTTGGAAGGTGTTTGCACTCTAGTTGCATTTTGTTAGCTAGCTGCGAACTGGTATGTTGGCATTTTCAGCAAACGAATGAACAAGCGAGCGAGCGAGCCGAGCGCTTGGTGTAGGTTAAGGTACTTTCGAAATGTACATAACTATTTGTAGTTGTATTATTATTAGTTTTGTTGTTGTTTTTTTTTTTTTGTGAATACCACGTGATGCACTTATGCGGTTCGCAGTAATATATAGATAGATATATATATAGATATATATAAATATATATGTAGCTAAAACTATAATTTGTTGGAAAATGTTTTGAAAATTGGCTCACGGCATGATAAACGCTTTGCCATTTTTTTATTTTCATTTTTACGAGTATTTATCGATGGTGGAAAGTCACAACAACAATTGGTTTGCATTGTATTCGTCGTTGATTGTGAAAGTTTCTGGAATTTTCGTTTGTGTAATTTACAGTTTATTACCCTTTTCGACTGAACCTTGTTGGCCGGCTTCGGAAAACTGCCGATAGGTTGAAAGTAAATGTTTGACATTTCAAATTAGAGTCTAGCGAACCGGCGAACTTTGCTCATTGTGTGCGTTTAGATTTATCGTTTCGGCATTCAAAACTATTCAGTGGATTTAAGAGATCGATTTCAGCTAACTGCCGCTGTAGGTTAATGAATGAAGGCTTTAATTGAAGGTCTAAAGGTTTTTTTTTTAACAAATTCAGTTGGTTATATAGAGTTACGATCCTTGGGGAAATTCCACGCGAGGAACTGACGAATGAGTATGACTTGGATCTGGGAATTAATTCGATTAGGAATGAACAATTACCAATGGAATTTAATAGAAAATTATTGCACGAAAACTATTTGGGAATAATTTATTTTGTCGGTTAATGGTCAAGCTAGTTTAAGTGCATCGATTCGGTCCTGGTCAAAAAAAGGAAACTAGCGCATGACAAATTCTACTCTCGGCTGAAATCGGGAATTGACCAGCAGATGAGGACTCAATAGATAAAAGCTCCAGTGTACAATCGATGTGTTCCCGAAATTATTTTTAAGTTTTTTTTGACCTGGCTCCGCAAACAATGAAGACTTCAATGGAACCTGCATTAAGTAATTACAATACGTAATCATTCTTTTTGGCATATGTACATGAGCGAGAGACTACAATATCAGAAGTTTTTGGCCAAAACGGAAGTAATTTGTTTGTTTGTTTTTTTTTCATTTGGGTTCGTGAAACCAGTCTTTCGAGCCAGCTGTTAGAGAACCTTAGCCGGGCCAAGCTGGACTCGGGTAATTTTCATTTTTCGTTTGTTTTGTTTTGGTTTTTGTTGTTAAGATGGTTCGTGCAGTATTATGCTAAACGCGTATCACATTGTGGCAAACAGGTTTCAAATTCCTTTTAAGCCACGACAATTTTAACATTTCAGCCAAGTTTGATCGTATGTATGTTCTTAACGATTCTGTTCGTTCTTATTCTTTGGCTGATATTCTTATTATTCCACTGTTCTCTACATACATACAGACGAGTATACCGAAAGCGAACATATATATACATGATGTATTTGTATTTGATTTTGTACACATGTTGTTCTTGTTGTTGTTGCTGTTGTTTGGTTTAATTATTTATGCTGCTCAGTTAAGAAAGGGTTCACAATAACAAAAATTTTATACAAAAAAAAAAAAATGTATAAAAAATTATAAAGAACGAATGCAGAAATAAATGCGAATTTTTTCGTATTGTATGTATGTATATGCCTTGGCTGATATGTTGTCGTTGTTTTTGTTGTTGTTTTCTTCTTTTTTAATTTATATTTTGTGTATTTTGTACGGCTGTTTTAATGGCGGTTAATGGAGGTCATTCACTTTCGCACGAATTGTAATTTACTTCGACTTCATTTCGCTTATTTTAAGTCGCAGATATGCGACGACATACGAGTATATATTAAGATATATTAAGTCCAATTCCTTTCAAAAGTGACTTGGATATTTTTTTCTCTTGATTTTTGATTCTTTTCGAAGTTCTTTTTTTCGAAGTTTTTTTTTTTTGAAATGCTGTGCTCTTTGTGATATTCTGTTGATGGTGATGATATTCTGCCCCGTGGGCTTTGAAACTGGTAACTGGTTAGTACTGGTGACTGAGTGGCTTTTTGGTTTCAAGTGGTTGGCGATTCTGACTTGTGCCTATGCAAACCGGGTTGCGTTTGGCGTCTCTTTGTTATTAGCAGTCCATAAACACATAAATTAGCTGGCTTGGGTATAAAACTTGGAAATGGAAATATTGTACAGGTGGCACAGCCATGATGGCGAGGCATTAGCCGACTGATGAAGAAGATGAAACGAAATAAAAACTGAACCAAAAAATAAAACTCTTCAGTTTAGATCGATTACCATTCGAAAAACTTCTCCCGGATACAGATTTGCAATCACACCTTTCCATTTATCATCAGGTTTTGATTGCATCTCATAGAAAACCTCTTCCAAAATCCTTGTGATATTATAAACAATTTGAACTACAGTCCACACCTTTTCTACACCATCGGAATTTAGTAGGATCGAATACTCCTTCATTTTCTTAATGTGTACAATCCTCTCCAGTATTCCAATCACTCAGTAAGTTCAATTCTAGAGCTTCGGGAACCTATTTTCAAGTGCAGCGTTATGAGCCCAAATCGAGCATGATTTGTTGCTTCACCTTTGCCAAGTTCAACAGCAAAGGTGAACCAATTCCTGCAAATATTACTTGCGAAAAGTGGTCTAAATCGGATTTACACTTTATTGCCAAGAGAGGGAGACATCAAAAGTGGTCAAAGCACTGCTACGAATTGGTGCTGTCAGAAAAATGAGACTTCCACGAAAATCGCATTACTTTACTTAAGCAGTTCATAGACTAAAGAAGCCTTCACTACCACATACAAACACATGCCGGTAACGTCTGTTACCGGATACCATAACGCAGTAACAAATGAATTAAACACTATATACAGAGAGAAAAAAAAGAAGATAAATAAATAAACAAACGTTGTTGTTAAAACACTTTTGGAATTTTGTTTATTTGGGACAAACGCTGGCTGACGGCTTGTTCGACTCATGCCCTCCAACTTCTCCAACCCCTCGCTGGAGCCACTAAAACGGCAAGTTTTTTTATTTTTTTGTAATAATACATCGTCCGATGTGTGGCTTTTCATTTTCTCTTTCTACTCATATTTGTTTACAACTTTTGATTTTTTTTCCTTCCCTACACCTTTTTTAATAGTTTTATTTTTGTAGTTTTGTATTTCCAACGTTTCAGATTCGTTCTAGCCGCTGCTTGGGAAAGCAGTGAAAAGGTTACGTTTGCCGCTTATGACACACGGTCTGGATCGTCTGGTCCGTCCGTCCGTCGGTCCGTCGGTCGTTTGGACATGTTTTGCTATTTTCGTTTTGCTATTGTTGTTATTTTCGGTGGCTTTCGTAATTGTCGTCAGTGGCTTTCTCAAAATATTTTGTTGTTTTGCGTGAAAGATTTCGACAATTAGTGCTGTCAGTTGTTTTTTTCTCTTTGTTGTTGTTGTTTTTGTTGTTGTTGTTGTAGATAGTCGGGTAGAAGGGGCACCGTGGGGCACTGCAAGTAGCCGTGGTAGCAGAACGCTTTAGAGCGTTTGTTTTTGTTATGTCTTACGCAAGTTGTGAGTAAATAAACAACATTTTGCATAAACAAAATTATGTGCGCCAGAGTGTTCGATGGCGGACTAAAAATGTGTGCAAAACAAAACAATTTGTAAGTCAGTCAACCTGGACTTTGGCGACTAACGGTTCGATGAAGTTTCGTGTGACAAAACGTCGGAAAAGCTATTAGCGGAGCTGTCATATTAGCGGAGCCAGCATGTCAAAGTGTTAAATTATTAAATTTTAATATTAGTTTTGCAATTAGTTACTTTGAGATACTTAAGTATTGTAGTACAAATCTTTAAGATACAAAAAATTTTGTATTCATATTTATCAGTTTAAGTAAATTTTAATTTAGCTAATTAAGTCTTTAATTGAGATACAAATATTTTTTACAGCTTTATTCTTTATTTTCTGTATGACCTCATAAAAGTTCTCGAAACGTCATCGGCATTAAAAATTCATATTCGAATGTCAAAAAACTATACAAAAAAAAAAACGTGACGAATTTTCGCAAACGTCTCAAACGTCATAATATGACACATCTATCGCCTCCGACGCGGCCAGCACACGCTGCTCATCATCATCATCATCGCATGCGATCATTGCACTTTGTGCAATACACAAAGTTGCTGCAATGCGTTGTCGTCGTCGTCGTTCTCACGCTCTCTCGCAATTCTCTTGACGCGCCGAGCAGAGCAGGGCAACACTGGCAATGCGCTGTTGCCGTTTACACGCGAAAATGGCAACAGCGCTTTAAAAATTTTCAGACACTTAGTTGCAATTCTTTTTTTTTTGTTGTTGTTGATTTCTTTTTTGTTTTTGCTTGTTTTGTTTTGTGGTGTAACAACTTGCAGTGATCATGTTGCAAACAAGTCGAATCTGTTGTTTGTTGTTGTTGTCATCGTCGTCGTCGTCGACGACTGTTGTTTTTGTTGTTGTTGTTGTTTATCATGATTATTATTTTTTCGCTATGAGCTTAGCTGGTCAATGGTTCTCTGGTTCATTGCCATCAAGCAAGGGGTAACTAACCCAGCAAGCAACATATTTGCAGTTGATGTTGCTGCTGCGGCTGCTGCTTCATTGTTGTCGTCGTTGTTGTTGTAGCTGTTTCACTGTATACAACTTCGTCACATTGCCGAACGTTGCGTTACACGAACATGATATGCACTTATCTACAACAAAAATTGCTAGAAAGAAGTTGCCGCTTGAAGCGGCTTTCATTGTTGCCGTGCAGCAGCAGCAGCAGTGACGGCAGAAACAGCAATAGTCGTCGGTCGACAATGTTGTCGTCGTCGTCGTCATCATCGAAGGACGAGCTGATCGTTGACTTGGTTTGTTCGTTTCATTTCGTTTCGTTCGTTCGTTTCGAACGAAATATCGGGTTGAGTGTGCCTCTGTGCCATTCACATTGCTCGGCGGTGGCGTCGGTTGGTTGCATTGCAGCAAGTTTATTGGCTTTTGTTGTTGCTGCTGTTGTTGAGCCCAAAATGCAGTTGATTTTGTTTTAACTACGAACTTAGTTGAATTTTAGTACTTTTTTTTTATTTTTCTGTACTATTATTTTTGTTTTTGTTGTTTTGTTTTGCTTGATATGATCGTGATCGTGCAAATTTCTCTCGTTCCGAGTGAAAGAGAATTGTTTTTTTTTTCGTTTTTTTTTTAGGTGCGCTGGCGGAGGATGCGAGTTAATGCGGAGGTCGTTGCTATATTTTTGTTGTTGTTGCTGTTTTTGTTATTGTTGTTTTTTAATCTGATATTTTAATTTAATGCCATTTAATGGGTTGCGATTTGTGATTAAACGATGGTCGGTAGTTTCGTTGGAAATAATAAAGGAGAAATTTTTCGCTTGAGTTGTGAAAATTTGGGAAATTCGCGAATTTTAGGCGTTTCGAAAGGCGGTAAAAAAAAGCTTAATTGAGAGTTTTAGTGTAAGAAATTTATTTTTGTAATTAATGAAAATTTAGAACAAGTTGTATCCTTCGTATTAAAATTATTATTGAAGTGGCGTTCAGTTAGCTCAGTTGTTTCATGGCTCTTGGTATGTTTGGAACTCAGGTTCAATTCTGATCCGGAATATAGGTTAGGTTAGGTTACGTTGGCTGATCTAACAAGAAAGAGAGATCACACATAGACCTCCGGCACATATTCAAAATTAAAATTTTTATATTCGACCTCTCGGTAAGTTTCGAAATTGGTTGCCAAAAATATTCTCGATTTTCCGTAGGATATGAGGTCTAGAAGGAAGCGTAAGCTCGAAACGAGGCCTAAAAACATGTGGTCCGATAAGGTGAGTCGCTTATATTTTGTTAATAGACAACTTGAATTTAAATTTAACATACTTTATAAAACCATTATTTACTCCCCACAAGCCACACTTGAGCCTCTTTGGCAGGTTGGAACTTCCTAAACTTTAAAAACAACAAAACTTTCGCTTTACTTTGACTTAAGCGGGCATTTATTTTTGGCACAATTTCGCGCAAGCGAATTCAATTAAATCGAGCAAAACGTTTCCTGCAAGCAACAACCCAAAAACCACACAAGCCGAAACACGCACGGAAAATGTATCTCAAACAATGGTGACTCACTTAAGAAATGTCAAAAACAACAAATTGCAACGACATCAAATCGACAAAGTTGCTGATAAAGACGTTTTTTTTTTTTGTCTGACTGAGTTCGTTTACAATAATTTGTGAAATTTCGAGCGAAATAAGGAAAAAAAAAAAATTTTAAAAAAAACCAAAATAAATTGTATCTGTATCTTACGAATGCGAAATTTTTGTACGCGGCATTATTATACAATCGCTACTTTTTTTGAATTCGCTTTTTGAATTTTTTTGTTTTGTTGCAAATAAAATAAGCCAAAAAGGCAATTGACCGCTGCAACGCGCAAATGAAAACAACAAAAAAAATAATGCAAACAAAAAAAAAAAAACGAAACAGTCCTGATGACATTCACCCCGATTCGCAGCAGAGCAGCGCAGCGCAGTTCAGCGCAGCAGATACATTCGTTCGAGTAGCTGCGTATCTGAGTATCTGTGCGGGGTGTGTGCTGCCGTTGCTGCTGCTCAGTGTGAACGGCAAAAAATGACGCGTTTATTTTTGGCCAACAGGCGCAAATACAACAACAAAAACAACAACAACAAAAACAATTCTTAAAAAAATAAAAAATTAAGGAAAACGTTTACAAAAGATTTCGAAATTAAACTTGAAAATGCAGTCATATCTTTTGTTGTCGTTGTTGTTGTTGTTGTTGTTGTTTGTGCTGGGCGATAAAACTTGAACTTTAAAAATTGTAACGTCTCTTCTTTTCTTTGGCTTTCGGCGTTCGGTCGGTCGGTCGGTCGGTCGGTCGGTCGGTCGGTCGGTCGGTCGGTCTGTCTCTTTCTGTCCCACGAGTGCATTCACTTTGCGCGATATTTGTTGGTGTTGTTGTTGTTGTTGCTGCTACTACCGCTGTTGTTGTTGTTGTTCTAAAGATGCTTTTGACATATGCAAGGAAGCGTTTTTTTCTGCCAGCCGCTGAGGTTGTTGATTTTTTTATTGTTGTTGCTGTTGCTGTTTTTTTTTGCATGTGCTCAGCGCATATCTCTGAGGTTATTGATATTTTTAGTACATACGCCAGCATTTTTTTTCGCCAATTGCGTCTGGCGCGATTTTGCGTTTTTATTTCCTGTTGTGGAGTTTGTTTGATTCACTTGAGAATTACTTTTGTGTACGAAATTTTATGTGGAACGAAAAAAGATTTTCTAGAATTTAATTCGGTTTTTTAAACGGAATTTGTACTAAAAATAATGTGAGTACTAAAAAATGTTTCAGGACAAAGTCGTCTGTTCAATTTTACAGAAGGCGAAGGAATGACTAAGAAATATTTGAGTACTAGTTTTTAGTAACAAAATATTTGAGTATTTTTTAGTACTACTTTTTGGTACTAAAATATTTTAGTACAACTTTTTTTTTAGAAAATATTTTAGTACTACTATTTTTAGAAAATATTTTAGTACTAATATAGTTTTGTATAGAACGTCATATGTATGTACCATAAATATTTTTGAAAATAAGTCCTCCAGGGCTTATATTTTAGTACTTTGAATTTTTAAATTTTAATATACAAATTTAAGGTACTTAAAAATAGTTCTAAACTAAACTTCTGTTAAGACTAAATATATATATATATATATATTTTTTTAGTACTAAATCGTTTTATTTTTGTATTTAAAATTTTTAGAACAAATTATTCTAACAAGTTTTTACTAAATAACAATTAAGTTAAGTTTGTGCCGCACATTTTTATTATTTAATATTTTAGTACTAAATAGTTTTAGTACTTAAAATTTATACTAACTGCCGTTTTACTATTTAAAAGAAATTGTTTAGTACGTCTCATTTTTTAGTACTAAACCATTTCTTGCTTAAATTTTTTTACTTTTTTTTTATATTTAACCACCGACTGCGCATGAAACATCTCAATTACCCAATCAGTCCACATTAATGCGCTTAAGTTGGCCGCCATTTTCAACACTTTTTCTTCGAAAGTCGTCAACAACAAAAATACAATCCATCAACAACAAAAACAACAACAAAATACATGACAAAAACTAATTCGTTCCAGAATTATTCTGAGTAATTTTAAATTCGCTGAAAGTCAAGATTACATAAACAACAACGTCAACAACAACTGCAACAACAACAGCAGCAGCAGCAGCAATAACAACATAAGTCAAAGCAGAAATGTAAAAGTGCCAAGAAAGAATTTCGAAATGGCAAAGAAGAAACCAAAAAACCGGCTTAAAGAAACAAACCGATCCGAACCGAACCGCTGGCGTCTTGACTTGGCGGCGTCTTCGAGAGTATTTCGGCGTCATAGGGTAAGGAGGGGCGACCACAATGAAATGCAGAAATATACGAAACATAAAAACAATAAAATCAAATAAATGAAAGAAGAGCATACAAAATAACAAACAACAACAACGGCAGCAACAGCAGAAAAAAAAGCGAAAATAAAGCAACAACAAAAACCGCCAAAAAAGTGCCCACCAAAAAAAAATTGTATAAAATAAAAACGAAAAAACTTACTAACCAAAAAAGAAGAAGAAGACGACGAAAAAAACGAAACGAAAATTTGGCAATGAACTTGAAACACGTGTAAAGCGAATGAATAATTCGGTTTGGCTTGGCCGAAACGCAAAACGCAAACGCGACGTCGAGGGCGCCTCCAAAGCTGCCACATTAAGTACGCTTTGTTAAATTTCGTTTTAGCCGGGTTTCGTTAGCTACCTTTCATTTGGATATTTGTTTTTGTACTTTCGGTATTTCGGGCCGTCGGTGTAAAATGGCCAAAATGGCAGCGAACGCTTTTTCGTAATTTGATTTATGTATTTTGCTGACTTTCGTCGGGTTTTAATTATTTTCGGCGTAATAACCTAGATTCTTTAGCAACATCAAAAAACAACAACAACAACAAGAACAAAAAATATTGTTGTTGTTGTGTTGTTCTTTTGGCATATAATTTTTTTTTTTTTGTACTACTTACTTGTCGGTTTCGACTTTTTGCGCTGTTCTTTGTGGGTAATGTGAGTTTTTGTTTGCCGGCATTTGTTGTTTTGGTCCGACGCCATTTTTTTATATTTTTTTTTTTTTGTATTACATTCTTTTTTTTTGGCGCATTTTTTATATTGCGAAGTGTTGGTGGTGAATGACATTTTGTTTGGGACTTTGGCACTGTCTCTTTAAGTGCGGGAGCACTGGCACCAAAAGTACTAAAAGTACTTTAAGCTCAGGCACTTATTTTGGGAAAATTAAAAAAAAAAATTGCAGATACTTTGGCGTTTTAATAAAGCCTAGAAAAAATCCCAATTTAGTACTAATAAACTTAGTTCTAATCAATTAACTTAAAGTATTTGTAAATTAAGTACTAATGAATTTAGTACTTTTAAGTATAGTTCTAATAAATTTAGTACAAGTTAATTAAGTTTGAGAACTAGTAAATGAAGAAATTTAGTACAAATTATTTTTAGTACTAGTAAATTTGTAAATAATAAATTTAGTACTTTTAAATATAGTTCTATTAAATTTAACACTAGGTAATTAAGTACTAATAAATTTTAGTACTAATAAATTTAGTACAAATTATTTTTAGTACTAATAAATTTGTTAATAATAAATTTAGTACTTTTAAATATAGTTCTATTAAATTAAGCACTAGTTAATTAAGTACTAATAAATTTTAGTACTAATAAATTTAGTTCAAATAAAATCAGTACTAATAAAATTAATAAATTTAGTACAAACAAATTTAGTAGTAAGATATTTGTAGCAAAAACGTCGATGTATAATTGTAATTGTAATATTGGATCTCTAGTATTTAAAAAATTTAGTACTAAACTTTTCACATTTACATTTTACATTAAATGTACTAAAATCGAGTTGAACCTGCTTTATATGTAATTCATATCTTTTGTCATTTTTTTGTACTAAAAGTGAATAATTGATTACTCACCTACTTACCCAACCTAGCAATTAAATGCCTGATTGTACTAAAAGTGAAAAATTTTTAAATGCATTTTAATTGAAAATTTAGTACTGAAAATATTAAAAGTGTTCCAAATTTTTTGAAATCTCTGAAACTCTTCAGATTATTGCATTCAAGAAGCAATTTTCCATTAAGAGTACCCCTGCACACGTCTTCTAACTCCAACATTTATATTCCGCATTACTATTATTTTCCTACCATTTACTCTTTTCGCTTCAATGTGGTAACTCCGCCATAATTCTAACTTCAATTAATCGCCAACTTCTCGCTTTGGCTTACGTAATCAATTTTAGATGTGCGCAGAATTTTAAATTAGTTCCGCACTTTTTTTTACATATTTAGAATAGTGTATAGGGAACTTAACAACAAGTTAATAAATTACACAGGTAGGTACTTGTACCTAAGTTATTGGTTACTTTTCGAAGTAACCTTAAACAAAAAAACACG
Organism: Suillia variegata; assembly: GCA_949127995.1. Taxonomy (NCBI): domain Eukaryota; kingdom Metazoa; phylum Arthropoda; class Insecta; order Diptera; family Heleomyzidae; genus Suillia; species Suillia variegata. Next base: position 3,067,772 of record OX421845.1, read on the forward strand.
TTTATGAATATTGCAGATAATGAAGTTTGGAGATGTTGATGGAGTATTTTACAAGGCAAGTATTAACCACAAAAATATGAGGAAAGTTGAGTGACAAAGGGAAGAAGTTTTTCTCATTTTGGAAAGCATACTTTCAGCGTTTGCAGATAAGCATAATCTATAGGAGATATTTTTAGTACTAAGTTGAAATTTTAGCTAAAACTAGTCAAACATTTTTAGACTTTTTTTTTACTTATTCAATAGTTTTACATCCACCCAGGCCCAAAGAGTTTAGAGATATTATTTTTATATAGAGTTATTTAAATACTTGTACATTAGAATCTACGGAAATTGTCCGTCTGTTTTATACTTCTCGAGACTTACCTGTAAGTAAAAGAAAACAAATTTCAATCATTATTTTAAGGTTACAAAAATATTTACAACAAATGTTTAATACAAACAATTATACATGATACAAGAATTAAGAATACAAATTCACAATCATTTATATGAAAAAATATCTAATAGATACATTAATTTCGAATTTGTAACACACGCGTAGCCCATAAAAATCGACTTCCGTGACTTTGACCTCACCCGCGAAAAAAAAAGCCCTTCGACGAGGTTCAATTTTCATTATCAAATATGCTAACGAAAATTCAGCTTATCCGTGATGTAAAAAATTACAATAATAACAACACCGACAACAACAACAACAAAAATTTGACCTTATCATTGCGCGCACGTGTAACGCACACAGTCAAACACCACTCACATATACACCGAAAAATTAAACTAATAGATAACAATGTAGTTAGTTGAACCAGCCGAGAGCAATTAGCCCTTTTTGTTGTTGTTAGTTGTTAGTTTTTTTTTTTTTTTGTTTTCCACATAAAACTAGACGACTTAAGTAAATATGGAAAAAATGGCAATAAACGGAAAAATAAAAAAAAATTTGATATCTCTAAAAGACCTTCGAAACGGCTCAGAATCGTTCTAGCCTCATCAGCCTTCGGTGCGTGCTTTGAACTGTTTTTTTTTTCGTATTCGTATTCGTATCGCTTCGATTTGTATCTTCACACGCAGCTATCGACAATGATAAATTAACAAATTTTATTATTTAGACAAGTTATTGTTGTTGTTATTTTGCTATTTTATTAATATTTTTTGTTGTTGTTTATAAATTTTGAACAAACTTTTTAATTTAAATATTAAATAGTTTCGCATTTTGGCATGTGGTTGTTGTTGTTGTTGTTTTTATTGTATTTTCTTGGTGTTTGAGGTATGAGCTCATGCGAGTATGTTCGCTTGTTTCTTCTGCTTGGCCATATTTTATTGGTACCAAATTTTTTGTGGTACTAAATATAACGCTTTAGCCGCTTTTAGCCAATTCTAGTTTCTATGTAGATACTTTAATTTAAGGCCCTATAATTGCTTAAATTTGTGAATTTTTTTTTTGGCCGAGTGTGGGGTAAAAAAAACATAATTTAATTGCTTAAAAAAATTTGCTAATTCACGCCTTTAATTTCGGTTTATGAGGAATTTAAAATTTATTGTATTGTATCGCATTAAATTGGTTTTTTTTTTTTGATTATTTGAATGTATCCATGCGTAGGTCAGGGTCGGTTGAATTCTTGAACGAATGATCGCGTATAGGAAATTGTTTTAATTTTTTTCTAATCGTGAAATTATCAATTAATAATTTAATAAATTGTTAGTAAATTTATGTTTAAGCACAGCTATTAAACGAACACAAACAAATAACTTTAAAATTAATTATTATTATAGAAAAAAATGATAAAAATGCTTGAGTCATTTCACATGAGGTTGTAATAGAATTACGTACTACATTATGTATTGTTTGTATATTATCAATTAATCATAAATTCATATTGAAATACATTTTTTTCCGATAATAAAAAGAGAGATTACAAAAGTACTAAAACTGAGTTTTGGCAAAGTTATTCACCAAGTGGAAAATTGAGTTTGTTCTTCCATTTGAACCAGTCTGATGGGTCGTGGTAGGTATAACTACTAGGTATAACAAAGTGTTTACAAAAATTATCAGCGTCAGATTCTGAGTCAATTTAACGATGTCCGTCCGTCCGTCCCTCTGGCGTGATCCGATAAGAACAACTCCCACTTATAATAGTCGCACTTATGTCCTAAAGAAGCACATTTTTTTTGGATTCACTGAAATGGCGGAGGGTATATGAGATTCTGCATAGCCGAAATAAATTCTCCAACTAGTTTTTATTTATTTAATCACAGTTTTAACTAAAATTGTATATTATATACAAAAAGGATGTTATATAATCCTTTTTTTATAACTATTTTAAGTACTAAATGAGTCAACTTTGTCGATACATTTTACACAAAGGTTTATCTCACTTTGTACTAAACATAGAAGTGGATTTAGCTAAAAAATAATTGTACTAAAACTAAGTTAAATGATTTCTTACTAAAAACTAAGTAATACAAAATATTTTAAAAATTTTAGTACAAGAAATAGTTTAGTACTAAAAATACATTTTACATTTAAAACTCGTTTAGTACAAATAAATATTCGAAATAAAATGTCTTTTTCGAATTTCATATTTTAAATTTGAATACTCAAATTTTAAAATTAGTGCTAAAATTACTACGAACTAAAATTAGTACTAAATTAGTACTAAAATTGAGTACTACATTGAAATTAATATTTTTTAGTACAATTTTTTAGTACTAAAAAATGCTTTAAATACAAGTTTAATTAAATTTGTAACAAAACGAACCTAAAATAAAATTCTAATTGAGAAATATTTTTCTTTCAGCTCATTTTTTTTAAGTTAACAATTACAACAAAAAAATTATGTTTTCCCTCTCTCTTTCTCTTTAGAGCTCTCATCTACGCTGTTGATTTGCTCTGAACTGCTCTTCAGAACCCCAAAACTGATCTCCCGCCGGCGATTTGCCTTAGCCCAAATCGCTCAAACGCTTGACTAATGTACTTATTTGCGTTTCATGATTTGTTGTTTTTTTATTCTTCTTCTCTTCTCTTCACTTCTCTATCGTTTTCTATTTTTCGATAGTTTTTTTTTCTTTGTTTTTGTTTGCTCAATTCCCACCCCGATTCGTTCTAATTTCATTTGGATTTGTGCGTGTGTGTTTACATCATAAAATAAACCAAACCAAACCGAACCGAAACCGAAAAACGCGAAACGTATCTGACAGCATAAATCTTGTATCTGCGCGTTTGTCGAGTGCGTCTTGTCGTATCTATGATAGTGCGCGCTTATGCTAGTGTATATGTGAGGTGTATCGGTGTGCGTTGGCAAGTTTACTGACCTTGAACTTCGAAAGAATTCTAAAATGCCCAAAAAATTCAATTCAAATTTTGAGCATTACTCGCGACGAATTGTATGTATGTATGTATGTATGTATGTATGTATGTGTGTGTGTGTGTGTCTTTTTATATTGTTTACATGAATGTGTGTGTCTGACACAATACACAAACACATCAAATAAATTTAAAAAAACAACAACAACAATAACAATAACAACACTTCGCTTTAGATTTTGTGGGGTAAGAATTGTTTAGAATAGAAAAATAGATTTTTTTGGAAATAAAAAAAAGAAAAAAAATGGAAAAAAACAAACAAAAACTAGAAAAAAGAAGAAAAAAAAGAGTGAAGCAGACACATTAACATACAGAAATAGTTTCTACTGTCAGTTTTTTCAAACTTGTTTTTAATGATGATTTTTATTGTTGATTTTTTCGAAAGGGTTTTTTTTTCTAGTTTGGTTCTTTTCGGTTTTGTTCTTTACTTTTTTTTTGTATTTCATTTTAGCTGAGTTTTTCGTTATAAAAAATATGAAGAAAAATGGTTTTTGTTGTTGAAATTACCCTGAGGCTTCATTCCGTCGATTGCGAGATTTGTAATTATAGGCAAAATGTGATTTTATTTATCCTCAGAAATAAATATCGTAATTTTATCCATAGCTAAAAAAAAGGTATATTTTCTAAGCAGGATTTCACGAAAAAGAATTGTTTACGAGCACCTTTTGAAGTTAAGTTAATGAGTTATGACGTGAGTTAAATAATTTAAAAATATTTTTAATCGGAAGCAAGAAGATTATCAACAATCCAAAAAATACTTCGCAGATGAAATCCACTGATAGGCATGGTTATTTTTACTGTGCTAGTAGTAAGAAAAATTTTTACTGTCAATATATGTAGTTGTTTTTGATACTACTGTGGCTCACAGTGACTCGTACTAAACAAAAATTAACTGGAAATTAGTAAAATTTTTGAGCTCTAATATCTTACACAGACTCAATTTATATAATCAAAACTAAAGCAGTTACTTTAAAAGATTTTTTGAATATTCTTTGAAAAATTCTCTTATATATGAAATAAATTTTTTTGACTTAACCGATTTTGTTAAACTAACGAAAAGTATCTAACAATTTTAGTAGCAAAGTATTTATTTTATTTTTGTACTAATATTATTTTGTTTTAAAAACATGAAACTAGATTCACTTTTCTTTGCAGCTCAAATGAAAAAAAGATGCTATCTTTCTACAAAAAAAAAAACAACAACAAAACTACTTTCTTTCTGACCAGCTCAAGCTGAAAGCAATGATTTACGCTTTCCTCAAAACCAAAAAAAAAAAAACAAAAAAACAAATTATAAAATAAGAATCCAACAAGAAACACGTCAGTCTAACAAATGAACCCATTAACCCATTTCTTCATCTTAGCCATATCTACAAAAAAAAAAAACAAAACAAAAATAACAACAACCAAAATCATCTACGCTCATCAAGAGAAAGAAAGACCAGGCCAACCTTTCAACTTACATAATCCGCTTGAAAGAAAAAAAATCAACCAGCAGAGCACTAAAAAAAATTTAACTAAAGTCAAAGAGAATGCACGAGAGCGAGCAGCGCTAAGAAACACGTCAACAGAACAGAAAAACTATCTGACAGATACGTTTCATAAGAATTGGCTGAACTTGAATCTTTTTGATGGCGAACAGATTTACATTTATTATGGTTAATGTTGTTGTTGTTGCTGATGATGTTGTTGTTTACCAAAATGACTTTTAATTTCAGCAGCCCAAAACCGCGCGTATCCATGCGTACGTATATCTACAAATTACATCCATTCCGCGTATCTGTGCACAGGTATATGCTAATGTAAATGTATCTGCTGGTCGCATTTTCAACGCAACTTACAAGAAACACATTCAAAAACCAAAAAAAAATACAACAACAACAAAAAACAATTTAAAAAAGAAAAAGTTGTTTGTCGACTTTCTGTTTCTGGCCGCGTTAAAAATATAACAACAACAACAACAACAACGACTAATGCCTCCACCGAAAAGGTGTAATTTTAATTCTTCCGATGCCCATTAACAACCACAAAAGAGCGACTGTCAGAATTTAGGCTCGAAATTTTCGGGCGTTATTTTTTTATTTATATAGTCAATAGGCATAATATTTATTTTCTTTCATTCTTTCATTCTTTTGGTTTTCTCCTTTGTCGTTCTATTCTGGTTGTTTCTAATTTACGAGTATAACGAAAGTATCTGCGCATGCGCAAATGCCCAAGACCACAACAAGCGAGCTGGGCTCCATTCGTTCGATGGCAATAAGAAATGTTGACTTTGGCAGATATGAGCTCAAACGGAAAGAACAAGAATGAAGGAAACGCGGCTGTGAAGAAGAAGAAAATTCTAAATAGATAATTTTTTTTTTTGGGTTTGTTTTGGGTTGCTTATCAAGCGAGTGCGTGTGTGTGTGCGTTGAAAAGGTCGTGGAAAATTTCCGAAATTCTTATTGGATTTTCTTAGTGGGGAACAAAATTTAAAATTAGACAAACAAGAAATTACAGTCGGTTTAATCGGCAATTATAAATGCAATACATGGAGAAATGTTAATTTAATGAACCAAAATTATTAGAAGTTATAAGCATTTTATTTTTGTTTATTTAAATATTGAAAAATTACTCATTTAGAATATTTACTATATAAATAGGGAGAGATTTTATACGCCAACTAACTCTAATCAAAATCGATTCTAATATTATTACAAACATAACAAGACTTTGTATAAAATTTCAACGCAATATCTCCAATGATTTCCAAGATATTTTTTTTAATTTAGAAATTGATTTTGTTGTATTTTTTTTAATAGTGAGCGTGATTATTAGCCGATGAAATCGAATCGGTTTATTGCAACCAAAACAGAAAACTCGCACAAAATTTCAACCAAATATCTCCAATGATTCGTAAGTTATTTTTATGACAGGAAATGAGTTTTTGGTATCTTTTGAAAAGTAGGCGAGTTTAAATCAAAATCGAATCAGTTTTTTGCACCAATAGCAAAACTTTGTACAAAATTTCAACGCAATATCTTCCATGATTTTCAAGCTATTTTTTTAAACAAGAAATTAATTTGATGTAATTTTTTAATAGATTCGAATCGGTTTATTGCAACCAAAACAGAAAACTTGTATAAAATGTCAGCCCAATATCTCCAATGGTTCGCAAGTTATTTTTGTAACCGGAAATGAGTTTTTAGTATGAGTTTGAATCAAAATTGAATCACAATAGCACAACACTTCGAACAAAATTGCAATTCCATATCTTCGAAGGCTCACAAGGTATTTTCAAATAATAATTGAAAAAAAAAAACACATAAATTAAATATTTCTTAAATTTTTTTCAGTTATAACAAAATTTCCACCTAGCAACAAGCTTAAACGATTCGCTTAAATGACATCATATCAAAAACTAATGCCAAACTACTTCCAAACCCTAAAAACGTTAAAACAAACTCCAGCTCTCAAGTTCAATGCTTCAAAATTCAAGTTCAGGTTTATTTTTTTTTTAATTTTTAATTTTTCTTTTTGTTGCTCAGTTACGTCCGGCGTACCTGCCTAAATATTTAATAGCTTCAAGTGCGAAAAAATTACAACAACAACAGCAAAACAGTACAATTAAATAAATGTGTGTGCGTGTGTGTGTGCGTGTGTTCGTATCTAACAAAAATATAATTACGTTTTATGCTGCGTAAGCACATTTGAGCGGTTTGACATTAAAAAGTGTTTTAAAAAAAAACAAAAAACAACAAAAACATAAATGCCATTTTGTTGTTGTTGTTGTTTATTAATAAAACTAACATCAGGTTAAGCGAACATAAACCTAGGAGCTTTGAACTGGACAGACAACGCTCAGTTTTGGTTCCTATTATTATTACAACTAGTTTTTAATACCCGGCTTTGTCCGAGTTTAGTTTTGAAAATAAAAATATCATTAGGTAATTAGTTAGCGGAACTGCCCGGT